>JARFJB010002220.1:4990000-5077500 GCA_036346205.1 Vesta saturnalis
TTTATGAATTGTGAACTTAAAAGTTTACTTATTGCTGGTAGAGCCGAAAAATGACACCTATACTGTGGTGTTTTTGGAGTATTGAGTTATAGATTCCAGCTAAGGGAATCAGTCAAAGATTGCGACCTGCTGGAGGCGGCAAAGATACGTTCATGATTTTTTTCCTGTTTTGTACTAGTGCATCTCCTTTTGTTAACGTACTTTTGCGATATTCAAGATAGGGTGGCGTTCAAAATATTATCAAAGTCGGCGTACTGTTTAACGTAACTAAAATCATTAAGAAATCTCAGTCCTAACGACGAGCTAGTTGACCACACATTGGGACAGAGCCGCACGCTCGGCCTCTGTCCTGTGATAAGCGGTGATTAGTGGGTGATATCTTTGAGCTGAACAGTTTAACGTACTGTAGGCATAAAATTTTATTGTCCGCTTAGAACTCTTTATTTAGTTCCTATTTTGCAATTCGGCCGTTGGATTGTTAATTTACAACATAATAGTTTACTTGGCTGTTTAGGCTATTTATTTTTGGCGTACATTTAAAGTCAAAATCTTATAAGCTTGAGTTTAATAACGACTGTGATAAACGTTTGAGGTAAATTGTAATCCCTTAAGGTTAAGTGACAACTATATTTCACTAAGTTAGGATTTTAATTAAGTAAAATTGACTTGTAGGCTACCTTCTAGTTTCGAAAGCGCTTCTCAGATTGAAAAGGATGTGTATATTAAAAAAACACCTTCTCCACCTTGCCAGGGTTTTTTGCTTCTATTGGAGATTTAATATCATTAAGGCCAATGGATACAGGATTTCATTTCTGTATTGTGTCATATATGTGTAGAGATACGAGGTTTAGATGCATGATGCAAACCAAGTAAGTCAATGTGAATTTTTAGGAGCTTACAATACGGGTAAGAGTGGGTAGTAAGTATTCAGAGTAGTGTAAAGGGATGATATTTTGATTGGTTTGTCTATATTTTGGTGCTGTGACAGCAGCTTCTTGTGTAATACTAACTGTATTTTTAAATAATATGTACTAAAACTAATGAGCGGCGTTACAATACCAATTTTGGTCAAAATTGTCGCATCAAAAAAAAATTTAATTTATCACACCAAGAGTAATTACCATTATACTAGTTTTCCCAGATATATCGCGTTTTCGCCGAAAAACCATTCAAAATGATGCGGTATTGTACTAAATAACATTTGCCAATCTCAGCCTACTTTACTTAAAAATCGATCAAAAAAATCAGTCACTGACTATTTTAGTGACGGTTTCATCGCTTTTACTGCCGATTTTAAAAAAAACTTTATGTATTGTGAAATAAAGCGCATAAATTTATTTTATACTGGTGTAATATACATTTGAGATGTTTTGCAGCAGTTTAAAGCCACATGTTGAAGGCATTGTAAGTTATCTGTTTTTCTAGGACAAAAAGGTTCTATTAATTAATATATTGTTTCCACACAAACTTGCTCTTACCCGTAATGTTATAATCCGCAGAAATTTTCTCACAAGTTCAACATTTTGCACGAAGATACATTTTAAATCAAGAATTTTAACAGACAAGTTGTAAATTACCGTTTTCACATGATATTAGATTTTCATAAAAATACAGGTGGTTTATAAAACAGTTTGTCAGTAGTTCTAATAAACAGGTTTCATTTTCGTTTTCGCAGATTTCTAGTTACGTCAACAAAAAACAAATTATTTAATATTTGTGATTAAGTAGTGAACGTTATTTCAATATATATATATATATATATATATATATATATATATATATATATATATATATATGCTATATATAGTATATATATATATATTAAATGAGTTACGTTTAAATGTAAATGATATTTTCAATTAGATTATATATGCATAGCTAATACTATTTCTATTCTGAGCAAAATATTGGTATTGTAAAACAAATAAATTAGTGAAAAATATTTCACGTTTTTATTTTGTTTATGTTTAGGTACTACAAGCAAAAATTATTTAAATTATATATAATATCGATACACAGTATGCTAGGCTTTGTAGCAGTAAGAGTTCCATAGAGATCGATTAAGTTTTGGGCTACAGTTTTATATTTTAGACTTTAATATTGCCTTAACGCAAAATTGGATGTCGTTATTTAGTAAACGCTGTAACCCTCTTTTCTTTATAAGAAAAGGATTTTATTTTATATTACTTTAATTTGCCTCAGACTAGCTCAATCGGATTTTAAATTAATAAAAAGCGGCGGGGTTCATTTACGTCTGCTGGGGTTGATCACAGTACACACTGAATCATAGTCATATAATGGTTTTATATTTATATTAACCTATCCCTTTTTACACTTTAATAATTTCACACTTAACCTACCAAAAACAATTTTATATTACTGAGTAACTGTGTCCACTACTATATAAAAGAAATCTTCAGAGGGACGGCTGGTCTGGGTTTGTTCTGTGCTCCAGTCCTCCTGCTACTCAATTCTGGGATGTTTCTGTGAAAATAGATTTAATACTACTTTCAATTAACCTATTCGGGACTCATATTTTAATATATTTGGAAAAAATCCTAATTAAAAAGACTAATATTATTTGAATCTTTTAATGCCGGTCCTGTTTTCAGAAGCTGTGCGTGTGCCTACGCACAGTTATCCTAACGGTATCGCAAGGTCGCTTAGAACGATCATGGGGGGATGCTCGCGCTTGCTCGCTAGAAGGTCGACTAGAAAAATTAATACTTTAAAGTATAGTTTATTCGCACGCGACTTTTACATTCGAATGAAATAGATGATATTGTTCTGCTGTCATACAGAATTTTAAAGTAAATAAATGCAATTTTATATCGGACTTTTATATTTTATTAAATATAACTTGTATGGCTTATTATTTACAAATGAAGATTTCACGAACTAATGAATATGTACAGCGTTTCCTTAACTACTGGTTTATATTAATTAATTCGACAACTGCATTGTCTGCTTATTCCGTCCTAACTGATTTAACTTCCATATATCAAATATACGTTACAGAGGAGTTGTATTCATCACAATGATAATTTCTTTACTTTAGGTCTTTAAACCTTCAGTAAACGTGATAGTTTATAAAAATTATTATTAATTTTAGTTTATATATTACGGATGCGGTTTTCTTAACTAACTATATACAGGATAATCTTAATTGTGGTGCATTAAGATCTAGTCTAATGACATTTAATAATTAGTGGAAATGGTACTAAAAACAGACATGGTGGTGTTTTCGAGTTATTAAACTCTTTGGAACGGAATGAATACTTTCATATTCTAAGTGCGGGCGGCAGGCACGCTTAGCAACTCCTTGCGCTCCTGGGTTGGATTGCGTCAAGAGTAGCTACCAGGGTAGTGCTAGGTCAGGGTTGTGCTCAATAATGACACTTATAAGGTGTTTAAACCTTCCGGAACATTTTAGTCTACATATTTTCAGGTACGGGATAAACTAACTTGTTTTACAGGTACGGCAGACTTGCATAAGGGTTTCTCCCTCAAGTCTGGGTTACCGCGATAAGCGATCAGGATTTCATTAGAGAAGTATGCTGGGTGTCTCGCCGTGGGTGAGCGAATATTTGCGCTAGTTACTATTAAGAAGTGTTGTTAGGAAAACTAACTTTAAGCGGTTAATCACGTTTGGCGAGATTAAATATGAAGCTCCCGAACGTAAACTCTGGGCGTCTTCATAGAACTGGAGGGATCCGATGTGATCTATAAGCGACGTCTGGTAGTAATGTTATCTGTGGGTTTCTGGAACTTCTGGTTTTTACCTATATTGCCTCGTGTGTGGCATATTGGTGTTAAGTAGCGTAATAGATGTTGGGTGAAGGATCATTTACAAGAATCTGGGACTAACCCGTTGCGCGTTCTAAATGAGACTTCCGGTGGTAGATAAAATGAAGGCTAGAGCCTTTTTGTCCAACGGAGTAAGTGAAAAATGACTACGGGCGTTCAGCCCAGCGTAATTTCGTTCAATCTGTGTAATACTGTGCAATAAAAACTTACGTGCCTTTTACCTCAGATTACAACGACTAGCAGCTCAGTTATATGGGGATGATTTTCTGGTGGCGTTATCGAGGTATCTCGACAAATGTTGCACAGCGGTAAAAAGATGATTATGACAAACGCAAAGATCGATAGGTCGCCGGAACAAGATAACGCGACTAAGTGCGGCAGACGCGAGGGCCGGACTCTCGCGTCGCGATTTTTATTGTGGATCAGCGGAAGGCGGATACGGCTTCTGGTGGTTGAGATCGGTTTGCGATTGGTTGTTGAACAGGGGAGGCTCTGACGTAGAAACACTTTCGATGTTTTTGAAATTAACGCCGGAGGGGCTATAGATTCATCATTTGTTGATTTCTGCAAAATTTGATTGAAACAGGACTATTAGCGAATAATTAATGATGGGAAAACTTGGTAAAGGACTCTTTATAACGGGAGATGTATGGTTTCCTATAAGAAATTAATAAGCTTACTTAATTTAATTAATAGGATTTGCACGAAAAGTGAAATCGCTAACGAATGACTCTGTGAAGTTCATAAGGTGCCATAACATAATTCGCTTCATACAATTTAACGCTACGGATGCAGTATTAATTGATACGAGCGAGTATGAATTATGGGCAGGTTGTAGCAAGGAAAAAGAGGATTAGGGTAACT
This sequence comes from Vesta saturnalis, assembly GCA_036346205.1. Taxonomy (NCBI): domain Eukaryota; kingdom Metazoa; phylum Arthropoda; class Insecta; order Coleoptera; family Lampyridae; genus Vesta; species Vesta saturnalis. The sequence goes on from JARFJB010002220.1 coordinate 4,994,672, forward strand.
AAACCGACGGGTTTACACGAAATATTTAAGAAGGCGAGAATGCATTTGAGGAAGGATATAAGCATAAATAGAAATTGTAAACACTGATGATTTTATTTAGAAATTAATTTTACATTATTTTGGATATTTTTTACCCCGACGTCAGATAATCCATTTCCACAATGGAAACAACCTTATGTTTGTACATATTGTAAAAGTACACCATTGTTACAAAGTACTTCAGAATGCTCGTATAATAATAAACACTTCATGTAATTGGCTCATTTACTTACTGTAGAATTAGTGCATGTAAAATAATGAAACCATTATTACCTTATAACCCTTTAAAGTTTCAGTAAACACAAAATGAAATTTACTGCAAAATATAATATTTATTATTCGAGACTGTATGTAACTTTATTGTCTCAATAACTTATGTGATGATACTGTCAATGTCAATTTCTTTTATCGCAGCGTACCCATATCTAACAAAATAAAAGTACTATCCTCTTGTCAGTAAAAACTTTACAGTAATAGAAAAAAGAATATAAAGATAGAACCATAAATACATATTTTATATTTGATCAAGAGCAAAAGCATTAAAGTTATAGCTTTAGGAGACATTATTTCAGTTTATTTTTTTGCATCTCTCAACGTTTTCACGTTTCTCAGATCGTTCGTCGTTCTTTGTACTGGCAACGTTAATTGGAATGTTACGTACACGTTACTATAATGTAGTGCAATTGTGCAATCAAAATCCTATAATTCTGAGTATGTTATTAGAATGTAAACAACGACATCAATTCCAAAAACTTTTGATTTTTACGTTAAAAGTTAATTTAATAGAATCTAAGCTGGTTATTGATATAAATATCTCTGCGTCAGACTGTTATGATAGTAATTTATCAAAGCATATTGCGGACACAATTGCAAACGGCGTCAAGGGAGTCACAAAGTATTCTTATTGGATTGGGGTAATGCGTTTTCATGTTAAATGGTGCACCAGAAACTGAATGGCTGCAGTATTTCTTCCCTTATTAATCGACAACCAAGATTTATTTTTTGTATTGTAATCTCAATTACATGTGAGTGTACGAAATATAAATATAAGAAAAGATGAATACGTTTATACTACTTCTTTAGTTAGAACTTCAAAACCTAAGTAAGAAAAATTGATATTTTTATGAGAAGCGTCACATTTAAAATTACGGCTTAAATATTTGTACTATAAATCTAGTCCTTGTCCTTTATTAGGAAATTTTAATTGTAGGTAATATAGCTAGACCTTCTAGTGTTATGATTAATAGTCAAACAACCCTTACTGTTACTAATTTACTTACAAAATTAAATTATTAGGGTTCTGGTTCAGTTTGAAATCCATTAAGCAAATTTTTTTTCTTAAATCAGCAAATATTCTAAAAACCAATTGGCGTATAAGTTGTAAATTATTTATTAATAGATAAGAATGTTTCATTGCAAGTGCTCCAAAGGATACCAGGCACTAGAGGAGCATTTTAAACTTAACCATTCGTATAAGTGTTTCAACATTTGTTTTACTCCATTTCAAAATTGAAATAATTGCCCTGAACAAGGTTATACAGTAATTTATTTGCATTGCTACAGTAAATAGGTTTGATTTACTTCTAGTTTAAAAATTATTATTTATTTTATTAAATACATAAATAAAAAGTTTACCTCAAGTAGGATTTGAAACTACAACCTGTACTTTGCTAGAGTACCGCACTAATCAACTGCGCCATCAAGGTTCAAGCACCAATCGATGTAAATTTTGCGATATTGCAGGCTCACATTCCATTAATGTAAGTAATTTGATTGTAATCTCATCATATTTAAAATTTACATCAGTTCTACATACATAAAGACAAAATTTACATTGATTGGTGCTTGAACCTTGATGGCGCAGTTGGTTAGCGCGGTACTCTAGCAAAGTGCAGGTCGTAGGTTCAAATCCTACTCGAGTTAAACTTTTTATTTATGTATTTAATAAAATTAATAATAATTTTTAATTACATATTTACCTTTGAACTTATTCGTTCATAACAAACACTTATAATAATCTAATATTAGTCAAGTTGCTTTGTTATGTGTGAATCCTTGCGATATTGCAGGCTCACATTTCATTAATACAAGTAATTTGACTGTAATCTCATCATATTTAGAATTTACATCAGTTCTACATACATAAAGACAAAATTTACATAGATTAATGCTTGAACCTTAATGGTGCAGTTGGTTAGCGCGGTACTCTAGCAAAGTACAGGTCGTAGGTTCAAATCCTACTCTAGGTAAACTTTTGATTTGTATATTTAGTAAAATTAATAATAATTTTTAATTACATATTTACTTTTGAACTTATTCGTTCATAACAAAAACATATAATAATTTAATATTAGTCAAGTTGCTTTGGTATGTGTGAATCCTTGCAATATTGCAGGCTCACATTCCATTAATATAAGTAATTTGATTGTAATCTCATAATATTTAGAATTTTCATCAGTTCTACATACATAAAGACAAAATTTACATCGATTGGCGCTCGAACCTTTATGACGCAGTTGGTTAGCGCGGTACTCTAGCAAAGTACAGGTCGTAGGTTCAAATCCTACTCGAGGTAAACTTTTTATTAGGTATTTAATAAAATTAATAATAATTTTTAATTACATATTTACCTTTGAACTTATTCGTTCATAACAAAAACTTATAATAATTTAATATTAGTCAAGTTGCTTTGGTATGTGTGAATCCTTGCGATATTGCAGGCTCACATTCCATTAATATAAGTAATTTGATTGTAATCTCATCATATTTAGAATTTACATCATTTCTACATACATAAAGACAAAATTTACATCGATTGATGCTTGAACCTTGATGGCGCAGTCGATTAGCGCGGTACTCTAGCAAAGTACAGGTCGTAGGTTCAAATCCTACTCGAGGTAAGCCTTTTATTTATGTATTTAATAAAATTAATAATAATTTTTAATTACATATTTACCTTTGAACTTATTCGTTCATAACAAAAACTTATAATAATTACTTCTAGTTTATTTGAACACTTTATACTGAATTGTATAATTTCATCTTTGACTGTAGAGGTTTGAAGGTCTTTACGGATAACTTTGTTAGGCACGAACCATAGTGCATTCACTATCATGCGCAGCACTGTTGCTTGAAAATGCTCGAGGATTTCGATGTTTGATGTAGATGCAGTACCCCAGAATTGAAGACGATAGGACCAAATTGGTTAATTGTCACTTTATGCAGCAGGAGTTTGTTACTAACAGTGAGTTTAGAATTGGGCCCCAGCATCCAATACATTTTGTAGAGAACTAACCCTAACTGTTTAGGTTTGGTGAATATGTGTTTTCGCCAGGTAAGTCTTTTATCCAGATGCAGTCCAAGATATTTGGCCTCTTCCTGCTGGGGTAGCTATTTATTACTTATACAAACCGGAGGGCAGGTGCCACTTCTTGTAGTGAATGACATGGGTAGACTTAGTTTCATTTATTCTCATTCTTCATTTTCTTTTCCATATTTGAATCTATGTTAAGTTTGTTTGTAACAATGTATAGTAATTTGTGGATCACTAACGGAGGCTAGAATTTCAGTGTCGTTTGCGAAGGTTGCCGTTACGACGTTTAGTATAATTGGAAGGTCTGTTGTATACAACAGATATAACAATGACCCTAGGACACTGCCATGAGATACGCCAGAATTTGTGAGGTACAGTTCTGAATACTCATTATCCATCTTGACAAGGAAGTGCTAATTTTGAAGGTAGTATTTAAGAATGATAAAGTTGTTTAGAGGGAGAAGGGTTTGCAGCTTATATAACAGACCGACGTGCCAAACTTTATCAAATGCCAGCCATATGTCTGAAAACGCAGCAGAGCAGAATTGATTGTTTTCGTAAGCTTTATTAATCTTTTGAACGACACGATGTATTTGTTCAGTTGTAGCATACATCTGTCTGAAGCCAAATTGGTTACCACGTTGCTCCCGCTAATTGGCAGAAGTCTTTTTAGTACCAACTTTTCGAACAACTACAGGCAGCATACTTATTGGTCGGTAGGAATACAGATCGTTTTGAGGTTTACCTGGTTTTGGAGGTTTACCTGGTTTTGGAATAACAACAATTTGAGCGACCTTCCACTAGGCAGTAAAGCACCCAAGGTGCAAAATAGCACTAAAAAGCTGTTTTAAGTATATTATTCCATTATGCGGTAGTTCCTTGAGAATGTTTCCTGTGATTAACTCATATCCTGGTGCTTTATTCGTATGTAGGGTAGCAATGACATCTACAACCTCAATAGCTTTAAAGCGTTGAACTGATGAGTCCAGTTGAAACGCGGTTCATAAAAGTTGAAATAATTCGTTGTCATCTTCAGGCTGATTTTCTAAAGGATGTGGTTGGAAAACCTGTGCTAGATGTTCTGCAAAAGCGCGAGCTTTTTTTGTGTACTTCTTGTCCAAGTACCTTGACTCGTTTTAATGAGGGGAGAAGCATTTGTGGCCTGTTTTAATTTGTTAGTTGTTCTCCAAAGAGAATATTCGGTGGTTTCAGTAGGCGTCAGATTTTGGAGAAACGTTTGTATATATTCATTTTTCTTAATGTTTAAAAGCTGTTTCAGTTCATTCGTAGCTACGTTATAAAAACGTCTACTTTTTGACGTTCTTAATATGTGCCATTGTCTGCGAAGATTTCGTTTTTCCAAAATTTTTTGCTTAATCAATATAGGGAAACTATAAGATTTTAAAGTTGTGTTGTTCTGGCGTTCCGTTCCAGCACGCTCATTGTATTATGTCACTGAATAACTTAAGTGCTGATTCAATATATTCTTCAGTTTTAAAGGGGATAATCAAGAACAATTTGTCATTAATTATTCCTCTAAGTTCATCCCAGTATAGACGCTTATTGCTTAGACGTGATTGTTTTTGGACTTTGACTGATTCTGTTGATAATTTGACGATAACTGGAGAATGATTTGAGGACAGATCAAAGCAGTAGTTGGAGACAGCAAAGTCTTGCGGGATACTTTTCGTAATGCAGAAGTCCACTAAGTCAAGTAATTTGTTCTGGTCGCTCGGCCAATAAGTGGGTTCACCGGTGTATAGATGACGTAAGTTATTTTTTTCAATTGCTTTAATTAATTGGTGCCCTTTGGGTGTTAAGAGTCTGGATCCCCACACAGTATGCTTAGTATTATAGTCCCCTCCTGCAATAAATCGTTGCCCTAGGGTGTTGTAAAAGTCTTCGTATTGTTTTATTTAACTGTGAATCTAGGAGGAAAGTACATGGCTGAAATAATTAAGAGACCTGTGGGGTCTTCTATGGCCACATTAGGGGCTTGTAAGGAATTTGTGCAATAGATATTTATTTGATGGTGTTTAATAGTGTTTTTAATTATAATAGCGGAACCTCTACCGTCAGTTCCATCAGGATGATTTGTAGAATAGATGAAATAGTTAAGAATTTTTTGATAGCTTCTGTCTGTAACGTGAGTTTCGGAAACTAACATAATGTCGACGTTACGTTGTGAAATAAATGCTTTTAATTCATCTATATGTTGTGACAAGCCATTGGCATTCCACAAAGAGATTTGCAGTAGATTATCCATTAACGAAGTTTGGCATCACTGTTGTAAGTAGGTTTAACATGGTGCCTATTTGATCAAATAGGCCCTTCATCATATTGTTTAACTCTTGCATATCGTTAGTTTGCTTGTGAGGCTGCTGGGTTTGTGCTATGTCATTGGGAGAGTAATTTGTTGTTATTGTCCCTGGGCTACTGCCCTGCACATTTAACGCATCTTGGTTTTCAATAACAGAAGTTTTTAGTGTGCCTGTATCTTTGGCACTTCGCACATTGTACAATTTCTTTTTGTTCGTTGGGGTTTCAAGTTTTATTTTACACTGTTGCAGATATTCCACTTTATTGTTAGGTGCTGGTTTTAGTTCAATATAAAACATAGGGAGTGGCAAGCTTGTTCTGTATTGTTTGATGTTTCAAATGTTTGTAACTATGTGGCATGTTTTTCAATACAACTTTATAGCCTCTTTCCTTTTTCAGTTTGAATGTATGAAATTCAGTTTCCTTATCATTCAGGGCTTTTATGATGGTGCCATAAGCCTCAGCTGTTTTGGGATGGGCCTTTATCTGATTGTCCGTGAGAGCTTTGATTTCGTACTGGTGTTTAGCTTTTCCGTCGAGTAAGTGAACTAGAGGTTTAATGTTTTTAACCCCAGTTACCAATATTGGTGGAGGTTTTGGAGTTTGTTTTTCAGTATTAATGCCCTGTTCTTCTTCATTAGAAGTTTCGTTTTCTAAAACTAAAAACGATTAGAAGTGGACGGTGCATCGAGCCAGGATCTGCTTTCCTTGCTATTTTTGACGGTTATATCGACATCATTCAGTAAGGATCTATCCCTTTTATGTGAAACTGCGGTCCATTTGTTAGTGTCTATTTCAGAGATAGGCAGTGTGAATTGGGTAATTTGTGTGTGTTGGTAGGGTTGGGCGTATGGTATTGTTTGTGGTTGAGTAAGGGAATTACCTGACAATTGTATATACTGAGCACTGTGCATTTGAGTTTGGTCTGACGTCGTCGTCTTTATCGGTAGGACCATTTGGGTCAGAATTTGTGGGGGTTAAGAGAAGGCCATAACGGCCCTTTTGTGTGAGTTTTGTTACAATATTTGTATATAATCAGTGTAACACTTAGAATTAAAATTAAAGGAAACTTGTATTTAAAACACTGCTTTAAAGCAAATGAATTTTAGAAAGTAAAAACACGTCCACACTTCACAAATTTTGACTACAAAATAGAAATAGAGCAGCCAATTTTCTACTGTACGGCACCGAGCATACTCTTAGCAGTTTACATTATAACTACGCTGCCAATATCAAAAAGTGGTATTAAGAAAATAGAGACTGAATTAATCTTTAACAATTAGTTGTACTCTCATTTTAGTTTTATGAGGAATTTTAGCGCAGATGTTCTACCTTCTTCTCTTCATACTGCTTTAGCTGTTTGAAGATATCCGGATCATTTCTACCTTCCAACCTACATAATACATACGGGGTGACCCATGCTTCTGTAACCGGTCCATAACTTGTTTGTTATTCAATATATCGATTTACGGTGTTCGCCATCTAATAGATATGCTTTTGATGCACAATTTAAAAATGTGTTCAATATATACAGGATGTCCTACTAAGAGTGCTCAACCAAACTTATGCTCTTTAAATGGAATACCCAGTATATTTTTATTGTTTTAGTTTCCTTGTACAAAAATTCCATAACTATTCACGTTTCTGTTAGGAAAACATTTAACATTTGAGAAATCGCTGTGAAGGAAGCTAAGGATATTTGAAAAAAAAACTCGCTACTAAAAGTTTCACAATAAATCCTAGTTTCAGATAATATACAACTATTTTTTTTCTAGTATGCACACAATATACAGGGTGAGCTAAAAGACAAAAAGTTTAATTACTTCATTTTCTTAAATAGAGCACCCTATTCAGTTGGCATTATCGATAAGCTGATCGTTGATATAAGGTTTGTCTGGTAAATTTCGGATATTTCCCTAGGTTTTAACAATAAAGGTCTGAATTAAGGCCGAGTCCAGAGTAGTAACAATTTTCGTTTAAGTAAGCTAGTACCATGGTTAATTTTTTATTCAGTATAGCGGTAGAATTGTTAAAAATGAACACTTTGAACACTAGAAAAAAAAGTTGTGTATCATCGGAACCTAGGACTTATTGTGAAACTTTAGTAGCGAGTTTTTTTTCCAAATATTCACAGCTTTCTTCACAGTGATTTCTCGAATTTTCCTAATAAAAACGTGAATAGCTCTATAATGGAAGGAGATAAACCCATAGTGATTTATGCAAACTCGCTTTACTTTTGTATAAGGAAACTAAAACAATTAAAATGCACCGGATATTCCATTAAAAAAAACAAGTTTGGTGCAGCACTCTTAGTAGGCATCCTGTATATATTGAACATATTTTTAAATTGAGCATCAAAAGCATATCTACGAGTTGGAGAAAACCGAAAATCGACATATTGAGTAGTAAACAAGCTATGGACCGATTACAGAAGACTGGGTCACCCTGTATGTAGATATAGAAGGTAATGCAATCGACTTTTTTTTCACTATCGCTAAATCGACTTATCTCATTTTACAACATTTCGACAAGTTTCGCCAAGATCAGACATGATGTCTTGATGTGTGCGTGCGCGTGTGTATGTATGTGTGTGTGTGTGTGTGTGTGCTGTGTGCTGTGTGGTGTGCTGTGGTGGTGTGCGTGTGCGTGTGTGTGCGTGTGTCGTGTGCGTGTGCGTGTGTGCGTGTGTGCTGTGCGTGTGGTGCTGTGCTGTGCGTGTGTGTGTGTGCTGTGCTGTGCGTGTGCGTGTGCGTGGTGTGTGTGTGTGTGCGTAGGTGCGTGTGTCGTGTGTGTGTGTGTGTCGTGTGCGTGTGTGTGTGTCGTGTCGTGTGTGTGTGCTGTGGTGTGGTGTCGTGTGTGTGCGTGTGTGTTGTGTGTGCGTGTGGGTGTGGTGTGGTGATGTGTTGAGTTTGGTGTGCGTGCGTGGTGCGTGTCATGTGCGTGCTGTGTTATCCTCAATAACTGCAGAACGAATATACCTACGTACTTAAGATTTTGTATTTAAGCTTTTCATGTGGCTTGGGGCTGATTAGATTTTGGGAGAAATCCAACGGTGGAGAGGGGTTTATTAGGGTCAGTTTTTGGTTTTTATCGATTTAGAGGCAAACAAATACTAAGGTAGGATTTAAATGATAGTCGAATTTTTTTTAATATCTGAATTAATTTTATAAGAAATAGTGTAGACATAATTTTACATAATTTTTCATTATAATGTTTCTTAATATAATGCAAGGTAGATCTAAAAATTAATTAAATATGAATGACTGTATTATTGTTGTATGCATGTATATATTAATCTTTATCTGACATGAAGTTTTAGTGATTCTGACATAGATTATTTTTTTAATATTTGCAATGTTGCCTGTTGAACGTGTAAAACAGAGGTTGCATTATTACCCTAAAAAAATTATTTCTTTTTTTTTTAATTTTTTAAGTTAGCATCTAGATGTCTAGTAACCTTTGTCAGACATGTTTTAAATGTCTGTTTCACTTAGGTTATTGTTTGTGTTTACAATGTTGCATATTTTCGTAATTAATCTATTATAAGGGTTGCATCATAAGAAAAATGTTATTAAAATTATTTCAGTTCTTTTAGTTTCCATTTTGGAATTATATTATTCAAATATAATTTAAACACGCTAATTATGCACCATTTTGCGTCGTTTCTATAAGAAAAAAGTTACTATAAAATTGTATTGACTCCGCTAACTTTACAGTCGTGAATTTCTACGTAAATCAGTTTCTTTCTTATCCACTAGTTAAGCGCCAATAATGCTTTGTTTTGCGCCGCTAAAATAAAATATTGCGCCTCACCGAAAAGAAATTATTGCAAAAATTACGTTTACAAGACTAACTTCATAGTGTTATAAATCCAGGATGTGCTGTTTGGTGCCCGTGAAGTTAAATTTTGCGTTCCTACAAGAAACAAGTTACTCTGATATATTCTTTTTTTTCTTTCTCAGTAATTTGGCGCCACTTATACGTTGTTTTATGCCGCTAAAATAACATTTTCGCTCCCATAGAAAACAAGTTATTGCAAAAGTCAACTTCACAGCCGTAAATTTCTTCACAAGTCAGTTGTATATTATGACAGCCAATTATGCGTTATTTTGCTCCGCTAAAGTAAAATTACAACAGGATTAACTTCATAACCTATTATTCTCTGTTTTACGCGATTAAAGTTTACTTTTGCGCTTCTATAGAGAACAGTTTATTGTAAAAGCTATACTAATACGGCTAACGTCATCGCCCTAAACTTATGATACATACATTTTTTCTTATTCTGTAATTAGGCAACTATGTGCTGTTTTGTGCTCTAAAATTACCACAAGATTAATTTCATACCCATATGAATAAATTAGTCTTTTCTTCAGCGATAATCAGCGCCTATTATACCCCGTTTTGCGCGATTAAAGTTAAATTTTGCGCCTCTATAGGAAACAAGTCATTGTAAAACTACGTTAATACAGCAAATAAATTAATGCAAAAATTACGACAAGATTAACTTCATAACCTCATGAGTAAATTAGCCTTCTCTTGAGCGATAACCTATTATGCTGCAACCCTATAGGAAAAACTTACATTAATACGCCTAATTTCACAACCGTAAACTTTTAATAAAATTTTTTTCTTATTCAGTAATTAGGTGCCAATTATGTGTTGTTTTGTTGCCACTAAAATAAAACTTTGCGCCCCAATAGAAAGTAAGTTTATGCAAAAGTTACATCCACACGGTTAATTATGCATTGGTTTCCGCCGCTAAGTAACTTTTTGTGTCCCCATAGAAATAAAATTTAATGCAACAAGGTTAACTTCATAGTTTTATTAATAAATTAATCTTTAATTAATTTAATTTAATTCTCGCGGTAATTAAGTACCCATTGACTGGTGTTTTGCTCCGTTAAAATTAAATTTTGCGCCCCTGTAGGAAACAAGTTGTAGAAATTACATCAATACGGCTAACTCCACAGCCATAAACTTCCATATAAATGAATTTTTTCTTACTTAATAATTAGGCGACAACTTTGCACCCTTATAGCAAACAAGTTATTGTAGAAGCTATATAGACAGGACGAACCTCGTAGAATATTCGTATTTGCTTGCTAGTTAATTAGATGCTAACTATGAGCCGCTTTGCATGAAACAGGACGTAATTGGTGTGTATTTAGTGCATTGTACTGGATAAGCAACCTTATGAACTTAAAACGTAGGTAGTTAGTTTTAAACTTACGTAAGAATTTGTATATTAGACTATTTCATAAGTAACTTATCACAATAAACATATTTAACCCTCCTATTCTGTTAACATTTTGGCTTCACTTATTGTGTATGGGTTATTATGACTCGGGAGCCTATAGTTATCGTTTTATTGGCGTTATATTGATATAACAGTAAATAATAATAGAAATAAGATGGGGTGTTTATTATTTATTACATTTTATTACGTTATTTTGTTTTTATTACATATTATTATATATGTTATGTAAAGAACATCTGTATAACCTAGTAGTTAGGTATATACATTTATTTGTTACAGTCTTAACAGTAGTAATGTACATGACCTTTACATAGGTATTTTGAGCAATTACAACATACCATATTAGTTTTATTATCATTTGCAGAGGGATAAAAATTACATCTTTTACGCTTGGTTGTGGTTGATTGTTCCCTTACTTCGGCATTATTGGTTGAAGAACGTGAATTTATAACCATTTCAGCTGCAGGAATACTTCGAGGGAGACGTTTTCTTTCTTGCAATAATGGAGTGATCACGGAATTACCCAGTTTTTCAAGAAATAGTCGCTGTTTTGTAAGTTTTCCAGAATTCCAGGTTAGAGTTACTTCGCACCACAGATCATAAGCGTTGTAAGCTAAAACGTCCATGACATTGTAAAAAATAGTCATTGGCCATCTTTTAGTTTGCCGTCTCCATGTGTATGTTATTATTAACTTGTCTAACTTGTCTACAGTACCTTTAGTTTCGTTGCAATCTAAAATGATAAACGGCTTTTTATGATCTTGGTTACACACTCCGTTATCGTGGTGCACGGTGCTCATGAGCGTAACATATTTATTTTAATACGTTTCGGAACATAGGAAACTATCGACGTGTCCTTGGTAAAGTAAAATTTTTAAGAAACAACTTCTTTCCTGTTGCAGACCAATGCGGCTAGCAATTCAGGCTTATTTTTGCGCATAGTGCTAAGCATGGTTATTTTTCTTTTCAATAGCATCTGCACCAGATGGTACGAGGTAAAAAAATTATCACACGTTACGTTGTGACCTTTTAGACCACAAGTAAGAATTAGCACAACTCTTTACCTTATCCTCTCTCTAGAGGTTCGCTTTCTTTTTTTCCCGAGGTAAACTTGCATGTTATATGCACAAACAGTTACAGAATCGCATAAAGGTCAAATCTTGACTCCGTATTTAGCAGGTATATTCGCGATGTACTGTCTAAAAGGACAACTACCTTTAAAAGGTACGAGTTGCTCATCTACTGTTACATTTTCGTGAACATTATAGAGCTTAGGCAGAATTGCAACCCATTCATCCCACAAGTCCCGTATGGGAGCTAATTTATTAGTTTGGACGAGTTTTTTTATCGTCAAAGCGAATTATTCGTGCAATTACATGAAATCGATGTAGGGACATCGTTGCTCTGAATATTGGACGACCTACATTTCCATCCCACAGACTAGCTGTTGCCTCTCCAGCTAGAAACAGCAGGCCAAACTATGTTTCTAGTTCAACTAATGTTATTTCTTGGAACGTGCCTTTTGCCTTCTAAATTTGACATTTTCAAAACTAGGATTACAATTTTGGGTGTGAAATATAAGAAGTACTATATTGTCATCTTTTGAAGTTACGTGATTATCCGTATCAGCTTCATCTGAAATCGTAGCTTCCACTTCAATATCCGATTCGCTATTATACATCTCGGTTTTGGACAAATGGTCTTCTTCTTCAGAAGCATTAGAATCACTATCAGAAACACACAAAAGTTTCCTATCACTATCACTATCCGTAAGCACTCTCTAACTACACATTTTCAATAGTAAATTTCAATTGGTATTTCTTATTAGAGTATAGCATCAAGTTTGATATTTATTACGAAACTAACACACAGATGCTCACTGGCTGCATTTATACGCGGAGGAATAAACTTGTTTAGCGGTACGCAAATGACGCATACAATATGCGCAATATGGCGCCATAATGTGGCAATATTATGTAAGTTATTTATATTTATGAAAATAAAACAAAACTAATAAAATACATTCGTCTATGATAATAATCTGCTTCTCGTTCTTCTAATTTGAACGACACAAATCACCGGGTGATATAGACCCAAACACAATGGGCGTAACAAATGCATTAAAAAAAAACTAATTATAATTTTCTAATATCAATCTAGGTACACTGTTATTAGATTAATGAAATAAAAGTCATGCAGTGGCAACCAAATGCTTAAATAAATTAACGAAAGGAAAACAGGAGTTTAGAGTTCATTTAGGGTTAAGACTAGTAAGAATAATGTAGAATCCAACAGAATTAATGCATGCAAAAATGAGTACAGCCATAATGTAAAGAAACGGTGTAACAAACCTTTTAAGTTGCATTGAAATTTGTAATAATCTAGGCAACTTGGTTCATTTTTGTGTCATGTGAATTGCATACCTTAGTGTCTGGAAAGCATGCGTTTAGATATTTTAAAGTGGAGCTTGGACGCGCATTTTGTTTGCACATTGAGTTCGTGCGCAGACACTTTTGTCGTTGTTAATGAAAGCAAAAAGCATCAATATTTGCTCTTGAATATTTTTATCAAAAGTGTCGTATATTTTTACGGTAAGAGCTAATTAAACCTATTTTTCATCGTTTGATATATTGACGTTTTTTTAGGCACTTTTATTTTTCTTTTTTATAACCTTAAATTTTCCTTTTACGGAATTTCATTGTACTATTACGTTTCAATTTAACGAGGATGACTCAGTAGAAGTTTGTTGCTATGCAGAATTATAAATAAATGGTACATTAAACCGTTTAAATCAACCAAGTTTGGCTGTTTTGTAAAGGAATTTACTTATTTGGGATCAACGAATATCCAACCCTGTTATATTTCCATTTCAAGATTAATTGCAGAACCAAATTGGAAAGTATGTACTAGTCAGCTTTTTATTACAACCAAAATTGAAAAGTACTACATGTGTTTATTTCTAATCATTAGTTTGTAAGGTATTTTTAAGTTAATTCAGATTTACTAACATTAGTATTTAGATTTTCTACTTTATAACTGAGTTAAAGGTTTTTATAATAAACCATGTTATTGTTTCCAATTTTACATTTATTACATTTACAGTTTACTTGTTTTCCATAAAATAAGTTGGCGTCCGAGGTATTGTAACATCTATTTACAGGTTGAAGTTACACCTTTTATTGTAAAGCGAACATATATAACCACACGCACACATTTTCTAATTAAAGCAAATCAAATTTTAAGAACGTGACCCGTTTAATTGTTGACTGAGCTGAAGGCACAAAATCTACTTATTATTAGAAGTACAAATAATATTAGCGGTGAAATTATTAACAACCACCTCAACACCCAATATTTTACTTTTTATTACGTATCAAACATAACTAAATATAAATATACCTATAATGATAGAAATAAGGAAAATACGCATCAAGCAAATAAAGAGGTAAACAAATTTAAACAAACCCTTGAGAGCATACCAAAAACATGATTTCCGTAGAAGTTGGCGTCTCTGTAAAGCTACCTTTGCCGATGTAACTGCTTCTTATAGGGGCTGGACACTTAATTTAAGCAGAGCATAATATGTGCCTAATTATCGTGCAAGAAAAGATTAATTTATGCACAAGTTAATGACTGTGAGGTTAGACTTCTCGTTGTAATCTTTGCAATAACTTATTCTTATGGGAGCGCAAAGATTTATTTTAACACGCATAATCACCACCTAATTTCTGCGTAAGAAAAAATTAATTTATGCAGAAGGTAACGCCTGTGAGAAATGAGCCACATATGTGTAACTTTTACTATAACTAGTTTCCTATAGGGGAGGAAATTCAATTCTAACGTGGACGTCCAATTACTTCTAAGATAAGTGATTTATTTTGAAGTACGTGGTTGTGAAGTTAACCATATCCATGTAATTTTTAATTTTCTATGGGAACGCAACATTTTATTTTAGTGGTGAAAACGTTTCGTAATTGGACTTGTCACTGCAAAATACAAAAATGGCGCCTATTGATGCCTAAGTACTCAATATGAAAAGAACGATGTATTTATACGTTTGCGACTTCGTGAAGCTAGCCGTGTTTAAACACACACACACACACACACACACACACAAACGCGCCGCGCACGCGAATACAAACTCACAGACGCAGTCGCACACACACGTACACGCATACGCACACGCACACGCACACGCACACGCACACGCACACGCACACGCACACGCACACGCACACGCACACGCACACGCACACGCACACGCACACGCACACGCACACGCACACGCACACGCACACACACACACAACACGCACACGACACACACACACACACACACACACACACACACACACACACACACACACACACACACACACACACTGATTTATTGTATCTCATTGGTCCATATATGGAACGTATGGTTTCAGGACTATTAGGATTTCTTCATTTATATACTTCAACATGTGTCTAAATTTGTTGTTTAAGCGTTTTATGATTAAACAAGTTATTCACGTTTTAAACTAATGTAGTTTATAAACATAGGTTACCGCCATGCTATCTTTTGGATTTTGCTAGACATTTAATTTTACAAGGCCTCACATTTAACTATGATGTACTTTATGGTTAGATAGATGAAGGCATCAACCTTGTTTGTTTTTTTTTAATTTTAGTTTAAACCAACGTTTGATGGAACCGCTGGATAAGAAAAGAATGATGCATTTAAAAGTTTGCGACTTCGTGAAGTTAGCCGTGTTTAAACACACACACGAACGCGCCGCGCACACGCACACGAATACAAACACGCAGACGCAGTCGCATACGTACACACACACTCACACGCACACGCACACGCACGCGCACACGCACACGCACACGCACACGCACACGCACACGCACACGCACACGCACACGCACACGCACACGCACAGCACGCACACGCACACGCACACGCACACGCACACGCACACGCACACGCACACGCACACGCACACGCAGCACACGCACCACACACACACACACACACACACACACAAATCACACACACTCTAATTTATTGTATCGCATTGATCCATGTATGGAACTTATGGTTCAAGACCATTAGGATTTCTTCATTCATATACTTCAACATGTGTCTAAATTTGTTGTTTAACCGTTTTTGATTAAAGAAGTTACTCAACCAATGTAGTTTATAAATATTTTTGGGTTTTGTTAGACATTTAATTTTACAAAGCCTCACATTTAACTATGATGGTTAGATAGATAAAGGCATCAACCTTGTTTTTTTTTAAATTTTAGTTTAAACCAACCTCTGATGGAACGCTGGTAAAAAGTTTTCTAAATGTTTTATTTAAATTCGCACTTCAACACTTTTGATTTTCTCTTTGTAAGCGTTTCAATGTTTTACGACACTACACCGATCTTCCTTTCTTGTTATATTAAGCTTTAATTAACTGGTATTGGATATTGTAAATATTTAACAGTTTTCTATATGTTGATGTCAATTTTTATTATAGCTCAAGGTCTGAATATGAAAGTTATGGCAAAACTGGTATCGATTTTGTTTCTATCATTAAGTGCAGTTCTCCGATTACCAGAAAACTAAACTCACCCCTTACTACAGCACACCTTCGCATCTGTACGGCCTACCCAAGATCCAAAGGAAAGGAATTTCTGTGAGACCAACCATGAGCTCGAGAAATTCCCCTTGTCATCCATAGTGTGCTATTAACTGCTACGCATTATCACCGCTTTATCGGAAGAAAACCGAGTCTGTGGTCAAGAATACGCCGCACATCGTGAAAACCGTCAGAAACGTCCAAACCAACAACCACGAAGAAATACTGGTAAGCTTCGACATCGTGAACCTATTCACAAATGTGACCGACAAGGCACTAAATATCATAAGGAACGGACATGAAAAGGATGAAACGTTAGACCAAACCACGCACGTAAACACAGTAATAAGAACACCGCATAAGAACAACATACGTCCAAGTAGAAAACAAGAGTTTGGGATAACAATGGGTATCCGTTATTACCCATAGTGAGCGTTATACACAAGCAAGACCAATCCACATCCGAACTCACGGAAAAATCAAGGAGGTGACTTAAACACGTGGACGATACTTTCGTAGTTTGGTAACACGCAAACAAAAGTTGGATGTATTCTTAGATCATCTAAATAGCCGCGCACAATTCACAAAATTTACAATGGGATTGGAGTCTGCCATTCCCGGATGCACTTGAACACATGAATGATAACACTTTAAGATCAAGTGTATACAGGAAACCCATCTACACGCGGAAGTAAATATATACACGTAATAAGTTTCTGTCGAATAGAATGCATAATCCCTGTAGCTTAGTTGGTAGAGCCCTCGTCTAGTCAACAGAGGACATGGGTCCCATTCGAGGCAATATTTTTATGGATGTAATTTTATATATATATATATATATATATATATATATATATATATATATATATATATATATATATCAACAATCTTATTCTAGGCATGAATTCGCCATTTGCGAACAAAAGTTTATATCATACGAAGATGTTCCTCAAGATGTTGAGAAATCGGTAAGAGAAATTATAGGAATGCAGTCCCTTACTGGTGGACAAGGTTGGACAAGGTTTTAAAAGATGCACCTGTAAAGGAACATGTTCCTCAAAAAAATGCAGTTGTAAAAATGCTGGAATATTATGTAATTCCAAGTGCCACAATAGCAATTCTTGCTCAAATAAATAAAACTTTTTTCATTATGAAATTTCTATATGTTCCTTTATAGTTTTATAAAAATATGCAAAGAAAAGTATGTTTTGTTTGTCATTTACATTTTTTAATTAACATAATTTTCGTTATTAAAGCCTTTTGTATTATGTTTATTTAAATAAATATTTTTTTACTGCAGCAACATTTTTAATTTATTTGTATTCCAACTTTTCTTAAAACATGAAGGTAAGAGTATACATTTACCAAAACGTGAAGGCAAGAGTACACATTTGCCGGGAAATGTACACATTTTACGGTAAAAGTGTACATTTCCCAGGAGTGTACATTTACCGTAACATATATATATATATATATATATATATATATATATATATATATATATATATATAACAGGGTGTCTACAAACTCTTTTCACAAAAGAAAACTGCTGATTTTATGTCGATTTAACGTAAATTACCTTAATACAAAAATACTTCCTAAGAGAGCTGGAGCTCTTGAAAGATGGCGCCGTAACATCGGTTTAATTCAAAAATCTTCGAAATGGTTTCACTTCAAATGATAGCGTTCTATACATTTATTTAGTGGAATTTCCCGAATCGTATGGCGTGAATATGATTTTTAGTTGTACTCATAAGCGGCTCATTTGGGCCGGGCATTAGACATTGTTATTCATAAGTTTTTTGTTTTTCAAAATTTCGCAATTTTAACATAAAATTTAAAAAGTTTCGATTTTTTCATAAAAGAATGATACTCTTGTCTGAAATCGCTAGGTTTTCGAAATAAATCGATTTGAACTTTTCATGTGTTAATCATACTTTTATAAAATTAACTAACGAATTCACTTACAATTATGAAAGATGGCTATTGAAAATAAACAAAATAACAATTGCGTGAACGTCAAACTGCTCTCATGTCATAAATTAATGTTGCTTTAGAAAGTAAGAAATAAACTCGGGTAAAAAATAATCGTTTTTAATACAAAAAATATTGCCGACACAATTAATAAAAAAAAAAATTCAAAATGACAACTAAAAGTATGAAACACAAAACTGAATCTACAAAAGATGCTCCACATGACGACCATCCGTTTCTATGCACAAATTTATTCGTTTATGTAAAGATTTCTGAATCTCTGCAAAAATTCCCCTATTCTTCCTAAATTCATCGCAGGCATCCTGAATTCTTCTCCAAAGCTGATCGTACGCGCGCACGCGATAACCCTTAAAGCGTTAGTTGCTGAGATACAGGTTGATGAAGTTTTGAAATCAAAAAATTTGTCATAAATCAAAAACGCCTTTAAATATTTTTTGCAAATTTGGTGATCAATGTGCTCTTTAGGAAAGTAATATTTTGACATAAACTAACTTTTGAAAAATTTAACTAGTGTACGCTATCGGGGTTAGTGAAAACTCTTATCCCCCTATTTTTGACGCCACTGGAGAAAAAAAATTTGTTTTGACTTTTTTTAAATTCTTCGTTCATTTCTAATCAAAAAAGTATTAACCTTTTATAAAGCTAAAATGAACGATGTTGTAGAGATTTTCTTCTAAACAAAAGTCTGCAAGTACTCCGATAATAACCAAATTATGAATTGTAGTGTAATTCACACGACTTAAACCCTACCGCCTTTTGATCTGGGATTCCATGAAGTCTTTTTAATGTACGAAACCATCGACGAACTGAAGAAGTTATAATAGAGCGAGTTCAAGTTGCGGCAGAACACATTCAGTCCAAACCGGACCTATTCTCAAAGACACGTTTTTCAATGAGAAAACGGTGTAGAACGTGATTGCATGTGAACAACCAACAGTTTGAACTACTATTGTAATCTTGTATTACTTTTGTAATACATTTGTTTGTATTTAATTTTGAGAGCTTTGCGCTATTCTGAGTTTTATTTTTATTAAAGTGCAGCAAAGAGTATGGATTAAAGCAAACATTACTTGCTTAGTAAAACGCGACAGGCAAATTACTTTACAAATCATAATTTGTAAATTATCTATGAACTTGCAGACTTTTGTTTAGAAATTCACATCTCTACAACACCGTTCATTTTAGCTTCTTTGGCAATTCCGAGACGAAGATCTATTTACAAAAATGTTGGATCTGCTTCCGTTTCTTGACACGAGGTCACCAGAGTTTAAAATTTCAGCTCCTTTTTTTGCAATTGATGTCAAAAGTTGAAGGAAAGGATTATATTGTTTTTCAAAATATCACAGCTAAATTTACTCGGAATAATTGAAGTGCAGTCAGGTTTGAAAAGAACAAGTTATTTAAATTTGAAAATTTTAGGAGGAATCGATTTAGCAACATATAGTTGTGACCTCGTAAATGTCATTGCGATATATTTAAATTTCAATGTGACAGTGCTGTCAAATAGTCACTATAGAAATCATTTTTAGTGAACGAACAGAAGTTCAACATAATAATAATTAACTGTATTTATATTAAAATTAACTTTTAAAGTGTGTACATTAAATCGAGTGGGTTGAAGTCCCACTCGAGTTAATCTTTTACTGTATGTACTTTACAAGTTAATTTTAATATAAATACAGTTAATTATTATTATGTTGAACTTCCGTTCACTCACTAAAAATGGTTTCTACAGCGACTATAATAACCGCTGCCAAATTATCTGCCATAATGGTTTCTCATATATGTAAACAAATAACTTGAAAGTCCACAATACCTGAATTTGAGTCATATCGGTTTTTAAACACGATAATTCCCCATTTTTGATCCGCTTTTTTGAATTTTTTAATTTTGACGAATGATTTATTTTTACCGATCTTAAAAACTGCCACAACTCGACTTTCAAAAAAATATTGCTCCCTAAAAACGATGCGCCAGTGGTAGTTTTTAAAATTTTTATACTTAGATAATGTTTTACAAATTAACAAAGTTGCAAAATTGATTATTATCCCACAATACCTGAATTTTAGCCATATCGGATTTTAAACACGATAATTTCCCATTTTTGATTCGCCATTTTGAATTTTTTAATTTTGACATGATTTATACTTAGCGGTCTTAAAAACCCCCAATACCCAACTTTCAAAATAATCGGTTGATAAATTAAAAAATGTACAATTTCGTACCCTAAAAACCGCGTGCCACTGGTTATTATATATTTTTTTACTTTGAAATTATATAAAAAAGTATGTATGTAAATTAATTATGTAACTTTTTAAAATTTGAAGCAATGAATTTTTTTCATTTTCTAATCCCCTAAAAATGCCTCGCCACTGATTGGCTCATTAACGAACTTGACCTAGACCTACCTAATTTCATATCGATATCGTTCAAATACGTATTTTTTTTCTAAAAACTTGTTTTTTATCGATAGCTTTAATGTTTCAAAAGATATCGCGCACACTCACGCACAGACACACAATCAGGCACGCGATTTTATTTTCTAAAAATGTGTTTTTCGTATTGTTTAGGCCACAAAACGTCGAGAAATGTAAAAAAAAGTGTTTGAAAATTTACACCGATTACACATTTCTTTTTATATATACGTATTATAAATAATACAATAATATATTATATAATATATATATATATATATATATATATATATATATATATATATATATAATATAATCATCTTGTAGTTGCGCTTAATTAATAGTTTATACAGAATCTTACCGCACAGTGGGCATTAAAATGACCAACGAGAGCATCCCGACGAGGATGTCCAGTAAAGTCCAATCTCTAATTATCTTCACGTTATTCCCAAGATTAAATTACCTTCAATTATGGCATACTTTCACGTTATAGCATATCAATGATAAATGGGGCACTTCTGGCAGTTATCTTCAGCAAATTAACTTTTATTCAGTGAACTCTGGTTATCCTCGCTCTTGCAATTCAGTCAGAACTAAGTTTATTGTCCTGTATAACGTTTAAAAGGGTTGATAAACTTCATTGTCTTTGTGTAAATTCATTGAACCGTTAAAGTTTTTAATCTTGTGAAAGTTTGTTGATCTTGTGTTATCGTTAAGATTCCTTGAACTAGCGTATTGATGTTGGTAAAGTTTTGACCTTGAACTCTTTTCTATGCTGATATTTCTCTCGTAAATTCCATATGGCATAGGTACTACCTTCTATAATATAATACAATGATGCACAGGATTTTCGGTACTTCTCGTAATCTACAAAGCAATTTTTTTTAACTAAAACGCTTCTAATTCTAGATGTAGAATTAATGTTGAGTTGTTGAGTTAAACTCAATTACAATGTCCGTAACAAAGAGTTTCTTTCTTATTTCACCGCCCACGCTGACAGAAACTGTGTTGTGCAATATAAATATAAGCCCTACGCCCAAATTCAAATCGTTTGTTTTAAAGACTATACTACAAAATTTATGTGCAAAAAAAATATCTCATTCAAATTTGATATTATTCGTCGCCAAGCATGTCAGCTAAGATACTTAGATATTTACTTTTAGGCAACGTTAATTCTAAATCTATAATTAGAAGCGTTTTAGTTAAAAAAAATTGCTTTGTAGATTACGAGAAGTACCGCAAATCCTGTGCATCATTGTATTATATTATACAAGGTAGTATATATGCCATATGGAATTTACGAGAGAAATATCAGCATAGAAAAGAGTTCAAGGTCAAAACTTTACCAACGAAAAGTTGGAAAGCAATGAAAATAATTCACTTAAAATGGTTAAACAGACACTCAAGATCTACATTTATTTTTAAAACCATACAAATACATTTATAATATTATATTAAATGGTTTATATATCAAGTACATTATTACCTACCAACTTCTTACCTTCACTAAGTTATCATTTTCGTATATAATACCATAAGTGCAGGAAATTATTGGATAATTTCTCAAAAATGTGCAACACTTAATGAATTTCACAAAAAGAATTCATGTGGGGAATCGACTTTATCAAGCACTCGTGATTAGACATTAAATTATCCAATAATTTCCTGGCACTTATGGTATTATATATGAAAATGATAACTTAGTGAGTTAAATATAAGTAAGGGTAAGCAGTTGGTAGGTAATAATGTACTTGACAGAATTATGAACCATTTAATATAATGTTATAAATGTATTTGTATGGTTTTAAAAGTAAACGAAGCAGTTTGAGTGTCTCTGCTGAACCATCTTAAGTGAAATTATTTTCATTGCGCTGTATCATGACGTACCTAATTCTATCTCTTTTTGTTGCAGGTATAACTCAACTAAAATGCCTAACCAAGAATGTCTTTTTTAATTGATCGCCCACCGTGACTGCTTGTTTACAACTTTCTAGCTTAAATGCCATGTGTTAGAAGGCAAAATGTAAATATAAGCTTTAAGCTCAAATTGAAAATCATTCATTTGAAAGACTATATTAGATAGTTTTTCTGTTTTCTAAAAACATATTACCATACTGGTTGACAACGCATTACGTTCCTGTAAGACTATTTTGTGCATTATAAGTGTCGGCTAGTTTGTTGATTTAGTAAATCTATTTAATGAAATTTGTTTAATTATCAATGAGTAATGTGATTCACATAATGAATCTGTCTATTGTAAATGAAATTCAATGTTATAAACATGTATTACAAAATCGTCAGCAAGGACATACATTCATTTTTATTTTATTTTCAGGAACGTTATAACATATAAAATATTTGTAAAGTTTAAATCTGATATAAACCAAATATTGAAATAAATCAAAATGTAAGCAGAGAAATTCTGTCATCCTGTCAGTCAGTGTATAGACCGTAATATGAAGCTGTCAAAAGAATTTATAAAGACGTCACAATTTAAATACAGAAACATGTCTGGAAAGAACATCGAAAGTAAACGTGAATGGAAATTTTACTTGACCTAAAAGCAAAGAATGCATTGTATTTTAAAGTATTTTTGTATTCCATTAGAGACCACATCTATTTTTGGTGCGGTATTCATAAAACACTCCTTTATTTATATAAGTCTACTTCTTCATTTCATATCCGCATAATGGAATATTGCCATTGAAGTCTATTTATAGCATGAAATTTTTTTTAAAACAAATTTGCTTTTACATTACTTTACTTTCATAATATTTGTATCTTTCTAAACAAATCTAATAGTCAAAGTAAAAAAAAAGAAACTTCATTATTAATAATTATTATAAGTTTTTTGTTATGAACGAAATATTATTAACATATCATTATTATTAATAGATTGGTTCATTCGAGGGCAATAAAGACATAACTAACATCCAAAACAACTAGAATCAATATCAGAAAATGTAATACTTTATATCTCTAGAACAAGCTTTCAACATCTTAATGTATCAAAATTTAACACGCAGGATTATTGTTATTTTATAAACTTAATGACAATACTTCGAATAAAGAGTTTTCTGTTTTACATTGCAGAAAATGGAAATATTTAAAGCAGCATCTTCTAAAACGATTTTTACATAATCATAGGTACTATTGATTCACTTTAAACTTAAGGTTGTTACTAGAATAACTGATTAAACTATATTCACAGTCAAAGTGCACAGAATAAAATACACACGTTAGGCGGCGGATGAAAAATCATGCAATCGGATTTATTATACTTTCAATGTAAATAAGGCATCAATTTGTTATTTATATTACTATGAGTAATTCAAATATGATTAATTCACCCAACGCGTTTCAACAGCAAAGCTCTCATTATCATCCGTGAAGTAGATTGAATTGAAACGTATTCAATTATAGCAGTGGCATTCTTTTATTCACAATCAGCGTAAAATTCTACATACTGTGAAACAAAGAGGTTGAATTCCGCATTATAAGTGTTTTGTAACAGCGTTCATCCACAGTTTTTGTTTTTGTCTTATAGCGCGATGTTTCTGTCATCAGGCTTAGTCCTGGGAAAGACTGATCGCACTTGGTACCTTGGTACCTCTCACTTACAACTCTGACACCTTAACCGCTGAGCCACTGAGAAATCCAATATATATATATATATATATATATATATATATATATATATATATCCTTCAGAATTTATATATAAAGTATTTTCGCTGTAGCTTTGTTGCTGAGCGATTAGCGCTTAATTTCAGAAATGGCGTACCCTTATTGTTGCTCTTTTCTAACATATATCATACCTACCTAAAATATTGGGCATGTCTAACCGCCCCGAGCAATAATCAGGTAAACAACACCATTAAAATTACTTGAAATTACTTTATAATTACATATTAATCACAATATAAATTTAATTTATTTGTTACTCATTTATGATGCAAATAGAACACAATTTTCGAATGAAAATAATGCTACTAATTTGTAAAACTGACGGTTAACTTGCAACATTGTCTCGTTACCTTTGAAATCATTACTCTGACAACGGCGATTATTGTTTATTTTTATAACATCCTTATTAGTGACAAGAGAAAGTGAAAATAGCACCCCTAGCATATTGCAATTTTAATGTTGAAACTTTAAAGTACCGCTGACTTTCACAAATATTGAACCATACAGTTTGCAAGTGAGAAAATTTTTAGGTATTTATTACCAACTGCTTAAGCAGGTTGTTAACTTTGACACCCTGTATCTCGAAAACGAAATACTATTGGACTGTTTATATGAAGGTTTTGTGTTAAAATGATCTATCGTTTCCTAAAGTTACGTGTATTCTTCTCGAAACACTGATTTTCACGTTTTGATGTTTCCCAAATGTTACAGAAATAATAA
The DNA here is from genome assembly GCA_036346205.1 of Vesta saturnalis. NCBI lineage: Eukaryota > Metazoa > Arthropoda > Insecta > Coleoptera > Lampyridae > Vesta > Vesta saturnalis. The sequence goes on from JARFJB010002220.1 coordinate 5,020,033, forward strand.
TAACCTGCCTAAGCAGTTGGGAATAAATACCTAAAGATGCAAATAACTGTTAGAGTTATCGATCTAGACAAAGTATACCTTTTTTATTTGAAAATTTATTTGTTTATTTATATTTTGTATAAATCCAATTTACTCCATTGGCGAAGAAATTAGGGATTAAAAGGTTGTTCTACATCACTGTACATAATAAAAACGTAATAATAAGCTAAAAACAATGTACTTTATATCTTGATTTATTATACGAAGAATGAAAAAGATACCTTTCTTCGTTTTGGAGTATTTAAAAATCAACATTTTTTGGAACTGTGCCTTTTTATTAAAGCAAGTGGCATCAGAGCGTAATATTTTAAGGCTGAGAATATTACATTCCACTTTGGACCATTATTTACGGACCACCCCGTATATATGCATATATATATATATATATATATATATATATATATATATATATATATATATATATATATAATTATTTATATTATTAAACTAACTTTTAAAGTACATACAGTGAAAGATTAACCTGCATGGGACTTGCGCCCACAACCTCCAGTTTGCTAGAGTGGGGCTCTTCCAACTGTTTTGCCGTTGCGAATGTTGTTCTTGTGTTCCTCAGTTCTCACTTCGAACGATCTACTGCTCTCCCCTAAGTATGTTCTGCCGCATTCGCATAGTAAGCTGTATACACAATTATGGAATTCTGGTCGACATTGTGTGGTTTGGTTTTGCTCAGTATTCCCCAAAGCGTTCTTGTATTTGCGGCATATCCTTCGTGTTTTGTCCAAGGTACCTGTATGTATGGTATTAGCGCTATGTATTTAAGTTTTTCTTTGTCGGTTCCACTTCCCTTGTTTGGATTAGGGGTTAGATTGGGGTAACCATTTTTTTTTAGTGTTTTAACGATATTTTCCTTTTCTTTTTTTAGGTCTTCCACTTGGAAGTTCTAATCCATAGTTCCATTACTGTGTTTATAGAGAGTATGTTGCGTTCGTCTAACGTTTCATCCTTTTCCAGCTTGTCCCTTATGATAGTTAGTGCCTTGTCGGCATATTTGTGAATAGGCTCACGATGTTGAAGCTTACCAGTATTTATTCGAGGTTTGATTGAAAGTTTTTTATTGTTTTGACGAAGACCGTAGACTCGTTTTTTCCCATAAGGGCGTGATGATGCCTAGCAGATAGTGTGCTAATTGATGACAAGGATAATTTCTCGAGTTCACGATTTGTCTCAGAAGAATTCCGAACTTGGTAGGCCGTATAGATGTGGAGATTTTCTGTAGTGTAGGGTGAGATTAGTTCTCCGGTGATCGGAGAATTCTCCCTTATGTGTTGTCAGCGTTCAGTATATCCTTTCAAAAAATTTCCTTACCACTCAAGAAAAGTGAGCTAGCTTACCATCAAGCATAAAGTCCACTCTTGCAACAATGTCCAATGAAACATCTTCTAATAATGTGTTCAGGTTATTCCTTTTCAACAGTGCGACGAGTTCTGGAAACTCCCACTACTAACTTTTGTTTTTAAACAGACATCTCACCATCCGTCTTCATCCAAACGCCTATGCACGTCAATAAATGTTTGAACATTAGGAACCCGTCCTAATGGATATCATTCTTGATAGATACGTTGAGCTTTTGAGAAATTTGACCGAGCTTCACGGTCAAATTTGCATGCATCGGATGCATTTTTCTCGTTAACCGTTGGCCCTAGCGACTTCAATAAGGTATACCTTTCTGAAGCAGAAAAGATGGAAAAACAAATTTTTCTAGTCGAAAATGACATACAGTGTAAGGCAAAAAAGTTAGGACCGATTCAAACAAGATGGAAACCTGTATGTGGCGCCCTCTATCAGTAATAAAAGAACTAAGGCCATATTTGAATTCTGCGTGAGAAAACGCCCCTGTATACAAAATTTCGTCCGCTTATCACATCATTGTAAAAAGATATTAAAAAAAAAAACAAAAAATAATTAAATTTCAACACCCTATATCTTTTAAACGAAGGCGTTGCGGACTTAAGTTCTTAGGAACTTTTTTTCTTATTTTAGTGTCCTCTAACGCGTGGTACTATGCATGTTACTTTTTTTATATATATATATATATATATATATATATATATATATATATATATATATATATATATATATATATATATATATATATATAATCAAAAATATAAAACAAATATTAAAATTCAACACCCTATATCTTTTAAACGAAGGCGTTGCGGACTTAAGTTCATAGGAACTTTTTTCTTATTTTAGTGTCCTCTAACGCGTGGTACTATGCATGTCACTTTTTTCTATGTATATATATATATATATATATATATATATATATATATATATATATATATAATCTGGTATCTCAAAGCTATTTGAAAATCTGAAGGAACCACGTAGAAACAATTAGACAACTGTCTTGGAAAACTGCACTCACTGATCACCTGATTTCGGAACCGTACGCTTAACCTTAAAATACTTGTTTCTCAACCATGATCAGAAATCTATCTTACTGTAAGGTTATTTTGATGCACCGTGTATGTGTAGTATTTTGATAACATATGTAACGTGTTTTGAATGTAGCTGAAGTGCGTTTGCATGAAAAGCATTTTTTTTTGTGTAACTGATACGCCACTGGAATTTAGTAAGGCATTGGTTATCGTGTGAAGGAATATTTGAATCCTGTGCGTTAAATTTGGTTGAGAAATAATGTTTTGAGTAAATTTTTATTGATACGGCACTGGTAAAACTACTGGTCTTTTTGCTACTGTATATGTAGGAACTTGAACTGAAGAAATGGTTGTAAACGTGTGAGTGAGTGAGTTAATGGTATCTTGATATTTTATTAACGTACAGTAAGGAATATGTATGCATATTTTTGTTTGTAGAAATTTTGGAATATAGTGGAATAATGGTAAATCGATGCATGTTCAAGAATGAAGTGATAGAATGTAAGAGATATGAAAATGTAAACTTTCACCATTAACACTCATAATAAAATACTTATCTTTTTTGGGATTTTTTAATGGTGTACTTTAAATTATACAATCTAAACGTTTCGATAACACTTACAGTTATCTTCGTCAGTAGTAATGTTTGTTAAAAATTGTTAAAGATGTAGTAAACAATTTTGTCAAATTTGAAAAATTCAAACATAAACATAAGCTTATGTTTATGTTTGAATTTTTCAAATTTGACAAAATTGTTTACTACATCTTTAACAATTTTTAACAATGTGTATATGGAAGTAACCATTTTTCCATTGTGGTAAAGGTAAACGTTTTGAAGGGCAAACATCACAGTATAAGGTGATGTGATATTAGGCTAAAAAACCGCTATACCCGGTATGCGAGTGAACAAACCATAGACACCGCGTTAGTGAGTACTACAGCCGAGTGCGTAAGGCGAATACGGACTACTACCTTTTGTGTTTTGTGCATCTAAGACTTTAAAGAGGATTATCGAAAGCAGGCGATATGGACTACAACTACCGCACGGAAAAAGGAGTAATTAATGTAAGACGTAACAATTATATTTAGATTTTATTGTACCAAGGCCAGTACGATTGTCTTTTAAGTACATTTTTTTTTGTTATTGTTGCATTAATTACGGTTCGTTCAAGGAAAAAAGGGTAATCGAACATTAGTTATTTTGTTGTTTTTAGTTTTAGGAAGGGGGTAGTCTTGGTCTTAACATATTTATGTGTGATGGTTTTTTTAAACCACGCCGTTGTATCTATTTATAATCTTATATATATATATATATATATATATATATATATATATATATATATAAATACATATCCACTGTTTAATTTATTTTGTCGTTTATTTGTGCCAATTGTGTGCCTAACTGGTGTTCTTCTGATAAGTGAAATTAGTCTGCATATTTTCGAATTTAAGGATCGATTTGAAATTGCGTAATGAGCCAGATCGATCACAAAATTTTATTTTAGCTTTGAAATATTAATGCAGAACACTACTAACAAAGTACTTATTATTATTTTTTTTTTATTCGGCATCAATTACAGTTTTGAAGCATTAAAGTTTAAACCTATTAATGAATGTCTAAATACGATTTTAAAGATAAAGTAGTAATAAAATAAAAGGACTTTATTGATGAGACAAGCACTAACCGCCCTATGAATTATTCAGCAATTAAAGAACATTCCTTTTGTATATCTTTATACAAAAGTATAAAGATGTATAAAGAGTTGAGGGATAATCTGGTTAATCTACAGTGTAAATGTAATTGCAATTGATGATTTCTTCAGAAAGTTTTTAGTGAATTTATTAAGTAATACAAGATGGCTACGTTTATTTCGCATTGTTGGCGTCTTCTTCCACGATGAAACCTTCGACGCGGCAAAGAAATGCGTGAAATACTCAATTGGGTTAGGTGAATTTTGATCTTAGCGCGAATTCATTGTGACGTATCGGCAATATGGCGAGCAGAAGGTATATAAACGACTGTCAAATTTGAGGGTTGGTTGGCTAGTTTATTAGAGGTTTTAGATAGTTCGTGCAGAGCTTGAGTAACGGTCGCGCCATTAGAATGGTTAGTGTTGGAGTTTATTTCTGAAAATTATAGTTTAGCAGAGCAAGTATATTAACCCATAAGGGGATAAATCGTATAGACATTCACAAATAAATAATTTAATATATTGTGAGTTGAAGGAAACCATTAGTTCTTTTCTTCAAGAAATAAAAAGTGTAAATCTGGAACACGGGATCTAAGACAGAACACTGTAATAAGCAAATAAAATGCACACCCGTACTACAAAAATAACATTAATGCACCGAACGTCTTTCAATAACTAAGCTATCATTATCAACATAACTATTGTCTAAAATCGCACACGTTGGTATAAGTGCCACCTCAAGATTTTTCCCCAGCATCTGACTATTCCAGACGCATTTCCAAGGGATTTATTCTCGTGACCTTTGACGCTTTGGGATTTCTCGTTCAGCATCTGTCCATTCCTGACCAGCTTGGACAAAGTTACTTTAGATACCACAACTCATAGGCTCGTTTGCTTTCCGTCTCAGAACTGAAACCGTTTCAGAATCTCTCGTGCACGTACATTTAAAACCTTATACACACATTTACTAATGCAACGAATAAATGAAGTTTATAGCTTAGGATCCCAACGTCACATTTATTCACCTCCAGACGACGCTGAGGGTAAGGTAATGGCCCAGCGTCATAGGGTTTTAACGCCCGGATTAACAAGTATTGCAGGGTAATCTCGCAGTGATCGAATTGGTCCACCATCAACTGCAGATGAATTTTCCCTGTCTATGGATGTCAGGCTCTCCTAGAAAATGATGTACAAGTCAACTAAGAAGGCTAATACAAAATGCATACAAATCCAAACGCCACTGTAGGCTAATAACATGTGCAGAGTATGGTAACATCTTAGAACGGCAACGATCCCAATCCCGTCATTATTTTATGTGAGAAAAACTCATCATTGAGTCCTGCCCAGATCTAAATACCGATATAAACCGGGATTTCGAAATCGTAACCTCGAGAGTAAAAATTGTACGTATTTTCGCAAAACCATTTTTCGAGTATGACAAGTTTCTATAATCTGAAATATTCAGTTAGAGTTAATTTAACTACCAGTTCTATATATTTACATAAATTAAATCCCTATTTTCCGTAGACGTAAATATCTCGTAAATACATCAAAATTTCCAAAGTGATTTTACAGCTTATTATCAGACTTTTCATTATACGTACGTTGTATGTAGTCGGCAAGTGCAAATAAGCTTAACTATGCAGCTATATTTTATAATTTAAATCAGAAAATTCTACAGATTTTAACCAATAACAATAACTACGACTAGCTTTGTAAATGTGGTCTCTTGTATGAACAAGTTACAAGCGTTTCTACAACTTATAAATCCATTCACAGCGTTATAGGTACGGACCAAATTGTGCATTGTCCTATTGCATTTTAGGTGAACCTTTCAATCTTCTAAAGAAAATTAATTTACCTAAACAGTGTAATGAACTCAAACTGACTAGGAGAAATCTGGTACCTAACATCATCGGAGCGACAATTCTCTATGGCGTATTAATAAGAGAAGAACTCATTCCACTAATTCACACAACATCCAACAATATGGGAACGAATCCCAATCAGATAATGATAAACAAAGTACAAAGACAATAGCTTAAAGTATGAGCAATAAATCTTAAAAGGGAAAGTCTGAATCGCGCGTAGTACCTAAGTTTCCGGTCGGAAAGATTTCGAGTTGCGCGCATTTTATGAAAATTAAAATTCCGAATTGCGCGCACTAACTGCTTTATTCGTGTCAGGTAACAGTCTTGTGAGGTTACAGTAGTTTTGTTTATCTAATCTAACGGGGATTTTATATCAGGTGACAGACATTATAACTTCATCCGCGCCTGAAGGGATAAAATGCGCTCAACCTGATAGTTTTTCAGGTAACACGCGTAACTCGGTTACGTCCTCTTAAAAGTCCATGCTATTTACTTGGTTAATTATGTATTGCACTGTCATATGTGTAAATTTTAATTTTAAGTGTACACGCGAAACGTAGAGTGAAATTTGAACGAGCAATAATATACATGAGATTCCGTTTAAAATAAGCGAGTTAACACCTACTTCCGGTATTAAGGGAAGTACTTGAACATAAACACCATTTTAATTAAGCTCGCCATCATTGGTAACCTACAGATGAAAAGTATCTGTGATTCTGTAAGTAATGGTCGAACTGACGGACTCATAATTTGATGTGGCCAGTACATGAATTTGTTACGTTAGCGGAGTGTATATGATAGAGACATGGTCGCAGACGTAAAAGCATAGCCTCAGGCGGAGCTAACGACACAATCACAGGCACGGTTACGGACACATACACGAACATGGACTAGGACACGACAGTGATACTGAAACGGACTCGGATTTTAACGAATTAAAAAGAGTATATAATTATTTTTGAAAAAAGTGCCTTCATATTTTCCTATAAACATTATGGCTTTTCAGAATTTCACAAATATCACATTATGTACTTTTGTCTTTTAGGGCTTATTTATTACCTCACTAAAAATCTTTATGAAGGAAACTTATCTCAAATTTTATTGCCTTTGAAAAGGTCTACATTTATTTGTAAAACAATTTTTACGAAAACTTGAGAGAATCCAGGTGTTTTAATAGTAACTGTAATTACGTAGATCTATCAATGTCGGTTGCGTATTGCTTAAGTTATTGTGGTTGCAGACTGACACATACACACACACGCACGCACGCACGTACTCACGCACACACACACACACTCTCACATAGTGACACACATACACTGTAATGATCTTGAAAATTCTTACTATAAAATTTCCTATCCTTGTAAATAGTTCCTATCGAAACTTATTTCCTATTTCCTTCCACAACGGTTCTATCATTATTAACAAATACTATCAGTTGTCCACTCATTTCCCACTAAATCCAATTTACCTATCAATATCAGATCCCCTCAGAGACTTAGACAGACTTACCCAGATTTGTTCATACACTTTCACACTCCATACCTGACCTGATCAATTATTACCCTTATACAACCACCAGCATCCAGACCAGTCAACCTCTTTTAAATTAATATTACCTGAGACACCGCGTCCTATATCCCTTTTCTTAACTTACATTATCCTTCTAACCATCATCCTTTAGTTAAAAATATATCCTTTTCTTTATGCCTCCTTGGTGGTAGAAAACCCCGAGAAGGGTGCATAAAAGTCGTGAAGGGTAAGAAGTACTTAGTTTTCCGGAGGTTTTACCCCGTAGAGCTAAATATTTCGACGCCAAGGACCATCTCTTTCCATGTATGATATTTCACAAAACAGAAAAACCACATCACTTGCGCTATCTTCTTGGTGCTGAATCGTCCCGAGACGAGTACTAATGAAGCCAGGAGCAGTACTTAATCAGACGGAGGTTAGGCCCTGAATCATTAGCTACACCCTCTATAGGTACACTTACCCTAACGACGTTAATTCTTAAACGTTGCCGGTAGTTTCGACTCCGAAAACGAGCTTACAATTCCCCCCAAATACCAACCAGAATTTCCAATAAATACAGTTTGCAGTTACCTAATTGTCTGTCCTCTGAATAAGCTCCTTATTTATCTAATTCTACTAAACGGAACCCCATATTTATATCTGGACCACCAATACCCTTCGTCCATCTATACACCTTTCCCTGCATAAATCTTTCACGCTCGTTTCATACATTTACATACACATCCCGACGTTTGTAATGATTATCCTGATTTCAAATTTTTTAGTTAAGACAAACACTCATAATAGAACATGTGTTTCTGATCACATACGAATTCACCAGCCAGCGGCGTCTCATAATATTTCCACACAGGGACCACCAGAATCAATTTTTATTGTACAATTTATTTATTTAATTCAATATTTAATTACGCTTGTTCGTTTTATTAGTTCATTTTTAGAATTTGCTTCACTTTATGTTATTATAACCGAATAAATTTGTTACAACCTGGTAAGATTTATTCTTAGGTTCAAAGTAATGACAGTCTTTAACCCCGACCTGAGCAGCAAACCAAGGACAATAAAAGTAACAGGTGAGGTTACAACATCACATACACATACACACACGCACACGCACACGCACACGCACACGCACACGCACACGCACACGCACACGCACACGCACACGCACACGCACACGCACACGCACACACACGCACACGCAACGCACACGCACACGAACACGCACGCGCAACGCACGCGCATACGCACGCGCACACGCACACGCACACACATGCACGCACGCACGGACGCACGCACGCGCACACGCACATATAGGGCATAATCAGAGGTACAGACGGATGCGCACATGCCGACGCACACACACGTAGACACGGGCGCGGACGCACATGAAAACGTGTACTCAGGTACAGACGTAGACATAGAAACAGAAACAGGTGCAGACACAGACGTAGACGCAAGCGCGGTGCTGGGCGCCCTCCGGGGTAGAATCAGAGATTGCCTACCCCAAAACACTACAACACACTTACAAAACATATATTTGCCCTGTTATGGATTTCGAAGCACCCATATACACGAACATAAACCCATATCACCTTTCCTCTATTGCTTTCTGTGAACGCCGAATACTCAGACGCATATACAGGTTACCTCTCAGGTCCCCTAGCGACCTCACAACATGCAAACATACCAACGATCAAACACAGAATCCAGACACTACAGAAAAACTTTGCACATAAAAGAATCTTCGGTGATACTACTGTCCCCAATTCGCACGAAGAAAACCTAAAATCAAATTCAAGCATCCCCCCGTGATCCTTACGCCACTCCTTGACGACCTCCCCGAGGAGATAGAAGAATCCCTATACCACATCCCATATACCCTCCGCATCCCCCCGTCTATTCGATGACGACCTAGCAGGAAACCGGACGACGAGTCTAATAGTCACACTAAGCACGCTACACCTCACTAAAAAACACTCACATTTAAACCAAATAACGCATTATTAAATATTAAATAAATTAATCTTTTTTCTTTTTTTGACACCACAAATAAGCATATTTCATGATTGTAAACTATACAATAACACAAAGCATCGCAACACCAACAAACATGGATTGACCAGGGATGAAGAGGAGAAGGACTCCTGAACAGTCTACGAATAAGATATATATATATATATATATATATATATATATATATATATATATATATATATATATATATATATATAAATAAGTAAATACTAACCATAAGCATGAGCATACTAACAGAAAAAAGCGAGATTAATGATCTTCCCGCTTCAGTCCTGAAGTCTTCACAGACCTATTGAACCGTCACATTTATTTTGCTTCTACCTGCCGACCCACCTGGGTAAGTCATAGAATTTTCTATCACATCTATCTGACCAGTTTTCAGTTCTAACTTTGGTAGACTATAAATTGATCTTGTCTGCAAAACACCGCCATACCCGATACTCTGATATTTCCCTGGAACCCAAGCCCGCGTAAAACCAATATCCTTACACAATAAGGTCTTAAAGGAGTCGTCCCCCAAGGCATATGCCTATAGAGGTGATTATTTTACCTTCCCTTGCCCGAAAGGCCTAGGCCTATTTGATCTAGCATCCTTGTACGTGGCCAATGGAGGGTACGCCCATTTGGTTACGCAATCATTCCTAAAACACAAGACCTGAACATCCACATGGCCGATCGGCAGGAAATAGATCGATTACATAATCGGCCCAAACTTTCGTTTCAGTCAGATTTTCCCGTAAAACCGTTATAGATCCTGACAACCCGTCTTTAATACTGACAATTTTTGTCTGTATCCCGAGTAATTATTAACGCATTACCCACCGCTTCCTGAAAGAAAATAAATTCTTTAAACAGTAAATCCCATTTCTATTCCAGTTTAATTCTCCCGTTCCTGTATAAGGTTCTGAGAGACGATAAAAATTAATCGTATGCAGTGTATTAAATCTACTTCCAGAAGGAGAAATTAAATACCCTTCATTTTGTACGTATTTAATTTGAAAGTAGAGATCCCAATTTAATTCTCTCTAAAAAGAATTACGTTTGTATAATATTTTCCAGTAAGCGATAAAATCAATCGCATAGGAAGCAAAATATTAAAACTCCTGTATACCATTTTAAAAGTTACGAAAATTATCATATTTCGTAAAAGCGTTAATTGAAAGTCCCGCACACATCTTTAAATGTACGCGTCAGGTTACTTCTTTTGTATAAACAACAAGAATAATTATTATTTTATTTTGCCACCATAATGTTCTTTATACGCCTCCAAATGCGGGCGTAATGTGGTCTTTATAGCACGGAAATGTCATTGATGCTAAGCAGCATGATTGACAGCAAACACATGACATGATATATAATAGCAATATCACAGTATCTTAGTAACAACAAATTAGCCTACTGTCGACTTTATTTCACTGCATTTGCATTTAAAAACTTGCCGAAAATACTGAATCTTTTTAATATTTTGTTCCAGTTTCATGGTGCAAAGTAAAATAAAACATTGTATGTACCACGGGCATAATTGTAGATTATGGCTCTCAGGAATATAATATTCCCTCGAGCCATAATCTTCTGATTATGCCCTTAATACATAAATATCTATTACAACTCCCAGAAATTCTAGACTGCTACATATATAAAGGAAGTATTCGTAATTCATTTTTAAAGGCAGAGATCAATAACACTTACTGACCGAGTGACCGAGATATAACATCATTGCCGTTCTTAAAGCCGTTAACTTTATCAGCCCATTGTATAACATTTCTAAGAATAGAATAAAATAAATACTCTATATTTACGAGTGCTTGGATCCTTTTTGAAATTAAATTTCAAAGAAACTACAATAAACCAACCACAGTGAGTGGTGTGAATAAAATAGTTAATTAATTTTCGTAAATAGTAATCATTTCACACTAGATAAAATTTCTCAAGTGAGTTGCTACCGTAAAATAGGTCTTGTTACGTTAATTATTTAATTCATAGATAACCGTTATACCTGGAGATTTGAACGTCGCCCTTTGCAACCCTCTTAGAAGATAAATTTAATTTTTAGTTTTGTTGGTTGAGATATTTGTGTGTTGTTATTGTTATTACTAGTATCAAGTATATTGGATTTAAGTTCAATATTTAGCATTATACCAAATAGGTAACAAAATAGTAAGTTTGTTACGATCTTAAAGCAATTAGCCATTAACTAATAAAAGTAAACCCACTTTACATACAGAGAAGGGGACAATACAACCGTATACGCAGAAGCAGTGGCGGACGAAAACTAGGACGCGAGCGCAGCCCCGGAGACGTGCACCAAGACACACACACACACACACACACGTAGACGCGAACGCAGACCCGGTCACGGATGCACATGTACCTACACGCAAACGCTGGCGCAGGCGCAGACCAAGATGGAGGAACAGATGCGGGCGTAGATATAGACGCAGACTCGGACGCAGGTGTACAAGTACAACCTCAGACAGAATAAAGACAGCCACAGGCACAGTTAGATACAGACACGGACAATTAAGTTATTTCTGAAAAATCTGCCTTCATATTTTGCTATAAACTATAAAAAAATTTTGAAATGTACATATAGCACACAAGGTACATTTTTGTTATTAGACGTATTTATTTTCTTGCTAAAAACCTTCATGAAGGAAACTTATCTATGAAAAATGTCTACATATTTTTCTTTAAACACTCGCACGCATGCAGCACACAATTGGAGGCACAGACGCATCTGCAGAAACAGAGACGAATGCAGATGTGGTGCGGACGCAGACGCAGATGCGAAGGCGAACGTAGACGCACACGCGAACGCACATGCGGACGCATTTGCGGACGCACGCGCAGACGCCGACTCAGACGCAAATGGAAACGCGGTCACAGACGTCAACGAGGACGCGGTTGCAGACAAGGACGCAGACGAACAAGTACAACGTCAGCTAGCGCTAAAGTCTGCTACAGGTACAGTTACAGATACGGACATTAACACGAACACGTACACAGGTACTGACACGGACACAATAACGGATTATAAGGAATTATGGAGAAATTAAAGTAGTAAAATTATTTTTGAAATATTGATATGAATAGTTTTCGCGAAATTTCCAAAATGTCCTTTGGCGTCTTCTACAATGTGATTTTATTTGTAAACCAATTTTAACCAAAACTTGACAAAAACAAGATACTGTAATAATAACTCTAAATACGTACATCTATTAATATCGTTTGCGTATACACACATGTACGCGTAGTCCCGGACGTGTAACGCAAATATCTCTCTCTAGGAGCGTCTTGAACTGGGTGGAGAATTTGGGATCTTCTGGAGATCGGAAAATGGATTGGAGGTGCAGACCAAAGTAGTAGGACTTTCCGTGGTTGGAGGAGATTAGGTTGCCCTGTGGGTCGGTTAAGTGGGATTTAGGGGTCACTTCCCTTTAGGTCAGTCTAGTGTTGCCAGAAGAGTGTTCCGTTTCTGTAGTCTACCTGGCATGTAGCCTTGCACCAGGAGTCTTCGGCGTGTTTGTTTGCTTCTCGCCTGATTAAGGTGTTAAGGCGAACCTTTTGAGAGCCGGGTTGCTAGATCGCAAGTATTGACGACAGATTGGTTTTTTCTCTTTGATCCAGTTCACGATGTGCCGTGGGAGCGGATTGTGGGAAATGTCGATGTGTTTAATGGGACTGAGAAATCGACCGCTTACGTGATTACGGATCTAACTTGGATCGCTAGAAGATTGGGTGTTGGAAGGTTGTTTGGGATATGTTCGGAGAAAACTTTCCAGTCTGCTTTCGAAAAATCTTTAATGACTGTATTGAGGAGGTGCTGGGGTTTGGACAAAATGAAGTTTTGACCAGTAGTGGTAGATGATCTGAAGTGATCGTGGTATCCAGAAAGCACTCACGATCGAAACAGTGTGCTATAGTTTCGGAAACAAGGAAGTGGTCAATTATTGAGGCACCTAGATGTAAGAAATATGTAGGCTGTGTTAACGATTCGCAAAAGTGGCAACTGTACAGAGCTGACGACAGCGTGATACCATTGCCATTGCTTCTGGAGTCACCGAATTGGGTGTGATGGACATTGAAATTACCTAAGATCACGGCATTTGGGAGGCTGGGGTCGTTAATTAAGGGGGTCATCGGATAATGTATTCTAGCCGGGCGGATTGTAGTAGGAAAACGATCAGGGCGGGAAAGTGCACCGTCACAGCAACGCATTCGAGATGCTGTAGGTACGCCGGAAGTTGAAAGGAAGTGGACCGAAAGCAATTTTTAATTGTGAGGGCAGTTCCATGGTGGATGTTGTTTAGATAAGTGTGATATGTGTTAAAGTTAAGTATGCATCCGTTTGTGGGCTTTATTTCTGTGATGTAGAGAATGTGAATATTATGTACGTGTAAAAGGTTTTTAAGTAGGGTGTAAAAACTTTGTCAGTGTACAGATCTTTTAAGTTCTATTCGTATACTTCTACAACCATGGCTACAAATTTTAGCTACTTAATAGTATGGGTAATAAATAAAAGATTTGGTGCCTTTTGCTCAGTTCTAGATTAAAGTCCTTAAAATTATCGATTTGCCTTATTAACCAAAAAACATTTACATGTACCTAGATGGGGTTGCTTCTTCCTGAAACTAATAGTTAAATACTCGGGCGCCAACTTGTTTTTAAATATGGAATAAACAAGTAAACCATTATACAATAAATTTAAAAGAAAATTTCTACAATAAGAAAGTTTATTTACCCGACCCATAACTAATTATAAACAGAAATACTTAATGCTAATGTTAGTAACGTTATAGCCTTATGAATAATTAATGTTATTATGAGTAGTTAATGGAGTCAGAATACCTTATTCGTGGTCACATTGTAGATAACGAAATGTTGCACGCCGAGTCAGCGTTTTGGAAAATTGATGCGTAATATTACTTCAGGTTGAAATAAATCTGGATTTTTGTGCTTTATAATTAAAAAATGAATAAATCTCACTCTTGTTCAATCATACTAATGCTGTACCTTAGATTAACGGTAAAATATTTAAATTTAAACGTGTAAAGGTGAAGTTAGAGTAAAAAATAAAACGTAAACGTGAAAGTAAAAAAATAAAGAAAGTGCCTGAAATGAAAACGTCTCAAACATTGTAAAATAAATAACCTTAAATAGCTCACCATAAAATTTATAGCACTTTCAATAAGAAATATTTAACAGAGCAAAAATAGATGTCTTTCAGTATCGCACCAAAACGACACTCTCCCCAAAAGGTAGTTGCGCATAACATGTGCAAACACTATGCGTACGAGTTCTAATTAAAATAATTAAATGCATGTTTTTATGGAACTAGACATGCAGCACACATGGCACCAAATGTACGTTAATTGCCTACAAGGGAGCGTTTCCTACGAACGCCCCTGGAATTAGTTATCCCTGCTAGGATATCCATTTTGGATTACGGTAACGGCCGTCGGCGTGCCGGATATGCAGGCGCCAGTACTACGTTGCAAAAAGGATCAGGATAGCGAGTCTAGGTTACAAATGATCCTATTTCGTCGGTCGAGAAACATATCGAAAATGGTGAGTGTGTGACGTTTTTAATGGAAGGGGGCTAGGTGTCAGGTATGGGTTTGAGGTGTGTGATGTCTTCTTCAGAAGACAGGATGGGTTCAAGGATTGTTATCTTCAACGGTAAACTGGGAGCTTCCCGCCGCTTCTGGCACTTAAACGAGTAGGTAGGATGTACTTACCCGTAATTATTACACCTTTGGTTAGCGGAGGATCTGCAGGAAGTGAATATGTGACTTGCGGCACAGTTGAAGCAACGGCTGGAGCGGGTAGGGCACTACTCAGTAGTATGCCCCACGTACGTGCAGTTAGAGCAATACTTGAGAGATTGTGGGGTAAGGGACGGTTCACAACTGTAGAATCGCCCGAACATGACGACTCTGCGTGCGAGGAGTTGGATGGAGTAATGTTACAGGTCAGTGATATGGGTGAGTTGGTAGCCTTGGAGGTGATGTGAATGGTCTTGCTCACATGTGGCAGATTGATCGCACCCAGAATCTTTTCGGATAGGATGTCCTTATTTACGTGATAAGGAGGGAGATTTAGGACCGGAGAGTTGAGGCAGGGTAATGGTGGGCCCGCCGAATTAGTATCGCAGCTTAAGCTGTGTAACCTCCCACAAGGGAGAGCAGTGCTTATGGTTGAACGTTAAGTTCCACCAGGGAAGGTTAAGGGATTTCAAGTAATTGAACAGGAATTTCTGGGTAGTGATGGACTTGGGGATATTGTGTATGCAATACTTTGAAGATTTACAGCGGGTAGGATTAGGAATGGGAGAAGCGGGTGCATGAATCACGGCAGGTAAGGGTGGTTCAGCGGGCGTGGGTAGTAAGGCGTGTGTGTGTGTGTGTGTGTGTGTGTGTGTGTGTGTGTGTGCGTGTGTGTGCGTGTGTGTGTCTGCTGGTTTGGTGTGTTTATATGCAGGTTTTGTGGAAGTGGTGGAGCCTGCAGGGATGTAGGAATGTGTTGATGTGGTGGAAATGGAGAAGGCGTTCAAGTGTGAACGGGAGCGTGTGAGGATGGTGGTGGCGAGGAAAGGCTGTATGCGTAGGTGAGTGATGATGTGGGTGTACGGGCGGCGTCGGGGGTTGCGGATACAACCGTGAGTATTGCACGGTGGCGACCGTGCTTTACCATCACGACTATTGTTACTAATAAGTAAAATAAAGGAAAATAAAAAAATAGAATTGTGTAACGCAAAGTCTGGTCTCCGCCGAAGTGCAGCCTTACACCCCGAGGAAAAAAAGGTTGGAAATTAGAGACGCAATAGAAAAGGAATGAAAACAAACGTTAAAATAAAACAACAAATCTAAAATTAATACAAAAAAAAACTTTTTATTAGCTGCTGCTGCTGCCGGACGTCGATTTTTGTGTTGCCGGTGTTCTGGATTCTTCTTTTATTCCTGTATGCTTGGTATTCTTACTGCCTGTGGTGCGGCTCCTGTTTACTGCTCGACTGTGGCTTTTCTTTTGATGACCGCATCTTCGTATTATCGGTATGCAAGCAGTGACATCTAACTTTGAAGCGGCGAAGATTGCGATGCTCGGACCGTTCTTTTTTGGAAATTAATTAGCTTACGTTAAATACGATGTTACTCGTTCGATTTCCAGATCTGGGAGGATGAATTTGCATCACGTTCTCAAACGTTTACATCAGCAAAATGCTTTTTCCGATGAAGCAACATTTTGTGTAGTAGGGGAAATCCTGATTACATGGCAGAAATGCACACTTAACATCTACAAAACCTTTTTTTAGGGAAACGTTAACACAGAAAAATATTGAGTTTCTCCAAGGTGATGCTAACTTCAGCATTGGCTGTACTTTACCCACACGAAGACTATCATGATATAGCAAATAATACTCTTTAGTATCAACACGATGGCGCACCGCCATACCAAACGCTTCATGTTAGTCATTTTCTGCAGATTATTTTTCTGCAAAGATAGATCTGCAGAATACGGTTGATGCAATGGCCAACAAGTTCTCTTGAGCTGACACTACTAGACTTTCTCTGTAGAGTTACTTAAAATCAAATGTTGAGGGATTGAAACAGCGTATTCAAGAAAGAACTTGAAAATATTAGAACGAACTGTTAACGTTTTGGGCTAATTTATGAACAGAATAGCTTACAGCCAAGAAGTCAAGGGTGGTAATTTAAAAAACTGTAATATTGGCTTTTTTACATACCATACTTTAATCGCACACTGTACATCAGACCAGTGAAAGTTACACTGGCACTCTTAAAACACAAATTTTGTTTGTTAATTGTTTGCAGATTAAAATTACACTAAAATAATTGCTGGCTATTAAAGTTTTCTGGCATATAAATTTAAATATTATATTACGTAATGGTTTTTAGAGAAGATATAAAAAATTCCTTATTCTTATATGGATTGAAATGAAAAGAAAAACTAATAAAAATGATCATAAGCCATTTAATTCAGCATTCCTGAAAATATTGTTCGTGCTTCTCCAATTGTTCAGAATGTCTGAAAACCAACTTTGATCGTATACTATATGACATATCAGGAAATAACGACATCGTATTTCATATTACAGTTTACTTTGCACTCACTGCGATACTTCTCGTAGGTCTTCAAATGAATAGAGTTTGAATTTTCAAAGAAAATGATAGACTCAGATGTTCAATTTAGATACGACGTTATCAGACACGCTCCATTCACATGCATCACGTCGGAAGATGTTGTGTTGCATAAGATTTGTGATTTCGAATGTGCTTCATTTATATCAAATTTATACGTTTTTCTTTTGTATGGCACATAAAATTTCCATGACATTAAATTTACTAAATATGTGGGTCCAATACTGAGAACAGTTAATCTTTTTATTCGATTTTGTTTGTTTTAGCTATATCCCAGTTACCTTTGGGACTATCTCAAACAACACTATTCGCTGACCTCTATGATAGTCCCTAAGAGGCCATACCGCTCTATTTTTCCTACCTTTGGTCAGAGCTTATCTTAAATTATCCCATTAGGACGCCCAACAAAGTGCTTCTCATATTATTTCCACTTTAACTAAAAGCGCGATATCAAATTGTTCATTTGAATATTCCTAACTTATTTATAAAATCGATAACGGATACGCCTTTTTCCACCTACAATCAGACGGATAATGCATACATTACTAAATGTCTTCAATTACACGATTGTACCGGTTTGTTTTACATGTCTGCTACTATATCGCATTTCAAACTTTAGGGCTTGTTTCGTACGAAATAACGATTAGTTATAACAACTGCTTGAAGGGTTTCTTTGACACCTTAAAACGAATTAATGCACCACATCACCTCAGTGAAATTTGATAATAGTCTAAAATACTAAACGATATCTATTAGAAAAGAGTCAATTAATTATGTTAGCTGAAATAACAAAGGCCGTAAATACGCATTTGCCAGCATTCAAAACTCAATCACCGCACTTGATTTAGAACATTACAATAGATTCCTATTTCCCCAATGCACACAACATACGTGTACAAGAGGTATTGTATGCGTTGACAACACATTCTAAATACGGGTATCTAACAATTGTTCCACCAGTCTCTCGTATCTGTCCATCGATCAATCTCTCTACAAATCCAGGTAAATTATTGCATGTACTAATATGCATAGTTATGAATTACAAAATCGCCATTACGTTATAGTTCCATTCAACAGAACAGAACATAATTATAACTGTGTTATACTCTTTTTAGATAGTAGTTATAGTTTAAAAATAGAGACGACATTGTTTTCAACACGACGTGTCCAGCAAAAGCATTTGTTCATTTTTTAACGTGAACCTTTTTTTCTTTACACTATTTAATTCTGGAAAAAAACTAATTTTTATTGAACGTCATCACATCTTTAGAAATCCGTATTGTCGAAAAGTCTAATTAATTCCTCGAGTTGCTTGTGATTGATAGTTTTTTAGTCAAGTCTACAAAAAGAGAGCTAACAAAGCGTTTTTCTTTTGATTTTTCCTATTTTTGTCAATTGCCTTTCATAAATCTTTTGGTTGAAAATTACTTTCTATCTCTACCCACTATACTTTTCTATTATGTAGCAGTAGTGCTAATTCTAAGCACAGAAGAGTCTCTTTATGTGTACCTTTAGTTGACTTAGGTATCGAGCGCTCATACAAATTGATGTGTGTTATTGAGTGAAATAATATTCACTATAATGAAGTTCTTATTTCTTATAAAAAAGCTTTTGTAATGTTGTGTATTATACCAAATGATCACTTTTATGAGGCGCCGGTTCGGATAAAATAAAACATAAAAGTATATATAAGTATATATTATAATTTTAGGCTATTAATTAAACATTTTAGAAATTATACAATATTTTTTTTGGAATATATTTTGGAATATATTTGATTTCATTCAATGTATTATATATTTTCCATAAATATATAATTTCTTTTAGAATTTACCATTATATAAAAGTCTCTACTATTTATACATTTTGCAAAGAAATATATATAAAATTTAATCTTTTGCTTATTGCCGTTAGATGTCACAACCGTTTGTTGGTGTTGGTGCGTTTGGCAACAGCAACAATCAGCTGATGGAAATAATTTAAAAATGTCCGTGTTTACAAATTCTTTTAATAATGTTGTAAATTGTTATGAAACTTACTCATTTGTTAAGTATCAGTGATATTGAAGAAAATGTTTTGGCTCAACATTATCGTAGGTTGTAAGATTATTGTAGAATTATAAGTAGTGTTATTAGTGCAGCAACTTCAGAAAATTTAAGACTGCTACTCGTAAATCTACATAACATTCTGTTAAGTGTATCTAATGGTACACGAAGTAGATTACATACTTCTACAATTCACTCCTATTATGGTTGCCCAACTTACTTAACTAATATCAATAGACAGTGGCGTCCGAAGTATGACATATCTAACGAACAGTGGAGAACAATGCAAATGTCTGGATTAAGTTGGAAAAAATTTATAACGTTTTAGATGTAGCACCAAGAACTAACTCTGTTTCGACATCGATTTCAACTACAATTTGTTAAACCAAAAAGACACATTTCAGTAGCAAAACTAGACACTATAGTCCAGGAACTTCTAAGACGGACGCCAAATGCTGGAGAAGTATGCACCGGCTGGCCAACTAAGAACGACCGTCGGCCATATCTCAGGAATGGATTATAGCACAGGTTCGGGAAAAAAAGTTTTATAACAAAAGTGGCTTGGAGAAACGCCTGGAAATTATTTTCATAATTGTAGGTCCACCGCTAGAGGGCCTATTTGACAGTTAAAATTTTAAAAAGCAAAATTTTTCAAAATTTACTCAATTAAGGGGCATATTAAATACTATAATCAGATTCCTCGACAAATTCTGCATATTTTTTATTTGACAAGTTTTAGTCTATCTGTTCAAATAAGGGGTGGGGGAGAGTGTAACAACCTTTTTTTTTGTGGTTGTATTAAAAAGTACATTAATTTAAGAATCGTTCATCTATTTGGCATAATATTAGAAAAGTTTTAATTATTAATGTAGAATTGAAAATGGCAATTTAATTGGCATTTCCTAGAACAAATCTTTTGGGTGTAATATTACATAAATAGTTTTAGTTCCTTTCTTAAAAAATTGGATTTATATTATTTTATTCGGCAAGCGTGAGGACTTTAGAGAATACACTTCAGTTATTCTGAAAGCTTTTTGTACTTCACTTAATGCTGACTGTTAACAGCAATAAGCATGATTTTACTTAATTTTTATATTTTGGTGCCATCAAATTTTGGTGGTAAGTTATTTTTTCTCATTATATTTAAAGCTAAACCCTTTGCTTTTTTAGGCACTTTTATTTTACGTACTATTTTAACTTTTACTTTTAAGTACTTACTTTTCAAGTATGCACTTTTATTTTTTATTAAGTACTTTTTTTTACGTACTTATTTTTTTAAGTACGCGCTCAATTTGTGTACTTAATAATCTTTAATGGCACGTATAAGTCAATATTTAACTGTACGATTATTTTAAATGGCAAGTTTTACTTGAGTTACCTTTACAACGCAAGTTCTACACTCTTTTACAAATAAATTTGGCGAATTAAACTTCAAGGAAATTCCATATTTTAAGGATAACTAAGCAAGACATTGACCTCACCATATGAACCATTCTGCTTCATAGTATCTGTCACAGTGTATGTACAGAACCGTTAAAAGGTAAAGTTTTTTTATATAATTTAGTTTATGACTTCTGAATTTTTTTCTTTTTCAAACATATATTAAATAAACTTATGCATAACTTGTTATTTTATTTTCATTTGTGTTAATTGTTTGTAATATTCAATAACTAGGTTTTGTTGTTCCTAGATAGATATATAAAAAAAAAGAAAGACAACATGGCGCTCGAGAATTTATTATGTTTTTCATAATTTATTGATAACATTTTTGGAATTAAGTGAAAATAATCAAGCAGAAAAGAAGCAACTAGCATTTCAGGTAGGTTAATTAAACTATTTATTAGAATTCCCCTTATTTTAATCTTCCGTTTGTAATTGTTATATAATTTGGCGCGGTAAACTCTAAATTAGAACCCACCCTTATATTCATCTAGCGATGAGCCGACGGCAGTAACAATTATTAAAAGGCAATTTTTTATATTAATTAAATTATTTGATCAATTATGAATGGTATATTACATCATCGCTTTTTTATTTAATGTTATAAGTTGGCCCAGTTTTAGTGTTTATACACTTAGCAGCCGCTTATAAGGTTACAATTTGACGCCTTTTAATAATTGTTTATATACTTTGGCTTAAGTTAAGGTTATAAGAGTAGGAACCTTGTTACGAAAAAACGCCTTTAATTCAGGTTCTGCTTGACCGATTTTAATAATCATGATGTTGTTTGAAAGAGCTATTGTTAAACATTAGAAAATTTGTAAATTTGAAGCAATCTGATTAATAACATAAATGCTAGAGGGCGCTGTTTAATATTTTTTTAATATTGTGTTTTCTCTTTACAATTTTAAATGGAAGCATAAAAATTTAAGTGAGTGTTTAAAAAGTAGACTAAATTAGTAATAAAACAATGAAAACTTCAAGTCGATATCTTTTTCCTATCCTGAGATATCGTAAGAAACAGGTAAATCGCGGGAATTGTTCTTCCAACGTCTAGTAGACTAGTTCGGGTTAACGGAAATTATTAAATTTAGCCTGGATGAAAAGATCTTACATTGGTCTGCAGTAATTTAAACTGTTATCATACAATGTTATGGTTGCCGCTAGATTACCCAAATGTAATGCTGTCGCTACTAACAACGAGAACAAATTATAAAATAATAATGTGATAAATCTAACAATTAAAACCTTAAATAAATAAGTACGTAATTAGTGTCGCCCTAGATGTTCGAAGTGTCGCGCATCATTTTCAATGCATGAAATCAATCGCTGACGAGTGGAGAGAACAGCAGTTTCAATTTCTGCCCTTGAAATACTTCGTATTGTCTGTCGTATTCTTTCAGTCATGTCAGCTCTTGTTGTGGATCTATCGGCATAAACTAGATCTTTTATTCGCTCCCACAAACAGAAATCTAAACAAGTTAGGTGTGGAGACCTTGGTGGCCAAATAAATCAACTTCTACGTCCTACCCACCTTTCAGGGTATGATTGATCTAAGAAATTCCGAACATCTCTAGAATAATATGCCGGGCACCCATCATGTTGCAAGAACATGTCACGGTGAATGGCCAAGGGTACGTCTTCTAAAAGAAGTGGCAATTCGTTGCTTAAAAAATCTAAATATCTTTCTCCATTAACAGTCTCATTAAAAAAAAGGCCCAATTATTTCTCCACCTACAATCCCGCACCACACATTTACAGACCAACGACCCTGATGTTGGACCTCCATGAAATGTAGCCTCATAAGTCCACATAATTCGTGAAAGTATTTCAGGATCGTCGTGTATCATATTTGAGAGCCAGTTTTAAAAATCCAACCTGGTATCGAAATCTTGAGCATTCAAACTATGGTGTAGGACCATGTGGTATGGGTGCAATCTAAAATAGTACATATTATAAAGTAATCAGATCAATAAGACACATTGAAGTCCTTCGTTGTTAGTAAACGAAAAAGTTCTTTATATGCGTTAACTCTCGTAATGTTATTACGCATTTTTTTCGTCCGGCCTCTCATTATTTTTTATTACTGGTACCTTTTTACTATGCCACACTTAATTATCATGTTGTTAGTTAAAATCTATTCACATAACAATCTCATTAAATAATTTGATGTTTTATTGGAACTGGATATAAAATGGCAGCAAATACATTAGTCATGTTGTCACAAGTTAACTTTGATGTAATGACATCTTCGGTATGATAAAAATGAGAAACATATAATGACAAACGAAAAAAATTCAAACATGTTTATCATTATAATACCGAATAAAACATGCATTAATAAATAAGTAGTCACCTGCGTTCTCTTAAAATATCTTGGACGGCGGTTCAACATATACCCCAGTCTCTAGCTATAGCTTGGTGCTTGAATGAGGTTAACATTTACATAAGCTAAAACATCAATAACATTTTCCTCTGTTCTACC
The DNA here is from genome assembly GCA_036346205.1 of Vesta saturnalis. Taxonomy (NCBI): domain Eukaryota; kingdom Metazoa; phylum Arthropoda; class Insecta; order Coleoptera; family Lampyridae; genus Vesta; species Vesta saturnalis. Next base: position 5,043,735 of record JARFJB010002220.1, read on the forward strand.
TCTGCGTTGTCTTCGGTACACAGAAAGATTCACATTTCCAGTAGTACGCACACGGTGTGCGAGTCGGAGAAAAACTCTTCTGCTGTGATGCCGTCTGTTTGGGTACTGCAGTGCATACACTCTAACAGCAACAGTTGCATTTCTCATACATTCAAAATAAACTGCCAACATATCAAATGCTTCTTCATTTGTAAGAATCATTTTGGTACGAAAAGATAAAGAAAGTCTATTAAATGCAACACGATGAATAATTTTTGACATATGCGTGAAATCATAGCTTGCTTGTTTTTAACAGGGAATTTATTTTATATCTTGCATGGCCCTCTTTACTAATTTTGTTGTCATCAGTAAATCGTAATTTATATTTTAAACGGTATTTGTTATTGCTGGGCTAATGTCGGTTTTTATTGATATTTTATACTTTTGATTTACTAACACATCGCTTGAAAACAAATATAACATTCTTATATAATTAAAAAAATGTTAGATTTATCACATTATTATTTTATAATTTCTTCTCATTGTTAGTAGCGACAGCATTACATTTAGGTAATCTAGCGGCAACCATAACATTAGTATGATAACAGTTTAAATTACTGCAGACCAATGTAAGATCTTTTCATCTTTCATAATGCGTGAAAATCATAGGCTTTTCAAAATTTATATATCTTACATGGCCCTCTTTACTAATTTTGTTGTCATCAGTAAATCGTAATTCATATTTTAAACTGTATTTGTAACTAGTCTACTAGATGTTGGAAGAACAATTCCCCTCCATTTACCTGATTCTTACGATATCTCAGGATAGGAAAAAGATATCGACTTGCAGTTTTCACTGTTTATTACTAATTTAGTCTACTTTTTAAAGACTTACTTAAATTTTTATGCCTCCATTTAAAATTGTGAAGAGAAAACACAATATTAAAAAAATATTAAACAGCGCCGTCTAGCATTTATGTTATTAATCAGATTGCTTCAAATTTGCGAATTTTCTATTGTTTAACAAAAGCTCTTTCAAACAACATCAAGTTTAGTAAAATCGGTCAAGCAGAACCTGAATTAAAGGCGTTTTTTCGTAATAAGGTTCCCACTCTCTCCCACCCCTTATTTGAAGAGGTAGACTAAAACTTGTCAAATAAAAAATATGCATAATTTGTCGAGGAATCTGATTATAATATTTAGTATGCACCTTAATTGAGTAAATTTTGAAAAATTTTGCTTTTTAAAATTTTAACTGTCAAATACGCCCTCTAGCGTTGGACCTACAATTATGAAAATAATTTCCAGGCGTTTCTCGAGGCCACTTTTATTATAAAACTTTTTTTCCCGAATCTGTGCTATAATCCATTCCTGACATATGGCCGATGGCCGTTCTTAGTTGGCCACCCGGTACATAACAGGGGGTATTAGATCAAGAAATATTTATGGTCCCCGAAAAAAGTTAAAGAAAGACTACAAATATTGCACTCTCTAGGTATATTATTAAGATGTTCGAATATTATTATACGTAGAACATACAAAGTAAAAGGCCCTAATTATTTATGGTAAGTAAGAAATACATTTTTTATACCTTAAAATCATTGTGTTTCTTGATATAGGTACAGTGTGTTTCACTTTACATGAAACCACATTAAATAACTTTTTCATTAATTGTTCTAAAATTTTTAGCAGAGAGAGGTCGTCACGATGAATCTTTTTGAAGTCAGTCATTTTTTCAACTTTACTAGTGAGCTAAGATTACAAATATTCATTGCAAGGGAATTAGTCGGTAATTGGTAGGTTTTATACTCAGGTATTTTTCTAGAGCGAATTAGCCCCGGAATTAGCAGATTGCCAGGAAAATTTGAATTGTTTGGTATTACAAGGAAAAAAGTTGGGAATTAGTGTTCAAGATTTGCGTTGGCGATTTGCCCCTCGATATTAGTTGATTCATTCAGGATATGGCATTTTGACTATAAGAAGATTGAAAAATATTTACATATTTTTGGTGCTAATATCTTGTGTTCTTAAATTTATTTCAGAGAATTGTACATTGGACAATCCAAACAATAGAAAAAATTAAAAACGTCAAAACGAAGTTGTCAATTGCTTTGATTGTGGATCGAACCTACGCTTCATGTTTGTAAACTGCTGTAAACCAGTATTTGAGTTGGTATTTACAGGTCGTATCGCAACATACGATTTGCTTTGTTCTCTCCTTCTACCACAGCTGTTTGTATTTATAAAACCTGTAACGTGTAGTGTAGGTGTTGTTTCGTCACCCTTGGCTTTGAAATCATGAAGCTCGTTTCCGCTTCAAGCACATTCTAATGAAAGAAAGGGATAGTATACTTTCTGTTTCTCGCAGCAAAATAAAGCGCGAAACCAATATCCGAAATCTTTGGTTTTATCTACTATACTCTGATTAAAGAAGTACGTCTATGTTTACTTGAAACGCAAGTTACTATTTTAATCATAGCGCACTAGATTCCAACATTGAAAAAAATGTCATTGCTACAAAAAAGATTTATTCTAATGGATACAAATGGTAAAAATTTCAGGCCAATTAATAAAACTGTAATTTTGGGGGTTTCATGTAAAGTTAATCACCTAAAACTCATTTTATTTTGGTATACTTACATTTATATCTTGTCAAAATTGAATTGTGTGAAATGACCCAAAGACTAAATACAGGGTGTCTCAGTGACGTGTAACGTGTCGATTATACTAAAACTAAGAAATATATCGATTTGAGGTTCCAATTGAGTGATACGTACTTGTTAGAGACACAACTTAAAAATATTATCATTATTGCATATTCAACTATGCTTACTTTTTTTTTCAATGGAGCAACCTGTAGCTTATTGTATTTTTAAAAAAACCCTTCATTAACTATACATAAATTATTTTCATTTTAAGGTAAAAACTTTGAAAGTGTGGTACATAAGTACATATTCAAGTCTAAAAAAATATTGTGCTAAAAACTTTGATGATAGATTGCATAATATGTCTATAATTTAGAAGACAAATTTAAAAAAAAATGTAGAAAAATATGCTGCGTGTTTGGCTTAAGTAAAGTTTCCAGTTTTTTAATTTTTTACAGTTTCTGCTGTTCCAAAGTAGGACCTTTTTTTGTCTTGAAGTTGAAATGTTTCATTAACTGTTATAGATCCTATAAATACCCAATATCAAAGCGGATCTACTTTTCATGGGCTTTGTAGTGTAGTGTAGTAGTGTAGTATGCAATAATGAACAGCCTGTATTATACGAAAACATTCTTAGGTTGTTCCTATAACAAGTGCATATGACCCAGTCAAAACCAATTTTGAATTTTTTTTTAAATTCTAGTATAATCGACCTAGTACGTGTCACTAGAATACCCTGTATATGATTTATGGTATAAGTGTACTACAATTTGACAGATAATACCAACTACTTCATGTATTTTTGCAAGCACATTGTATGAAAGGTTGAATTACAACCACACGCACTGCGGTTTATTAGTAGAACAGTCAAACCAACTTATACAGTGAATCATATAGTCTGTGGACCATTTAATTTATCGCCAATAAAATTAGTGTTGATAAGTCAAGTGTCCTTAATTGTTTTATATAATTTTTACTATTTTTACTTGACAGGCATATGGATTCAAATCATAAGCTTTGATCCTTTCGTTTTGTTTATCATGGTTCCATCGATGGATATAGTAGGTGCATTATTTATTTACACTTTTTAATAAATCACAGTCCGTATTGAATTTATTTCGGGATGGTGTTGCAAAGTATTGTTTACCTAGCAGAGTTAGAGGGGACCATGGAACCAAAAATATTCTAGTAGCAGAATATATGATAGCAAATCGGGCAATAATAGAGGTAGTTACATCACTGGCTGTTCAGTACATAACCCAAGGATTGAGAGACTTTGGGCCGAGGTTAATTTGTGAATCAATGGAATCATCAGAATTTAAGTACTGTAAGGGGATATACTCCATTGCAGTTGTGGCAATCCGGTGTAATACATGATAATAATATTTACTTAGATCCAAATTATGATGAAAATCCAGGTGAATATGGAATCGATTATGAAGCTAGTAATATACCTATAGTTACACCTAATAATGTTGTTGTACCTACAGCAAATGAAAATATATTGGTCTTGGAAGAAGAACTTCATAGTGTAATTCCTGATCCATTAATTGATGATGGAAGTAATGGTATAGAGAATTATCTAACAATTTCTAATTTTCTAAGACCTTTAGTATTCTAAAATCGATGTACTTTAAGTAGCTAACACCCTTTATTCATTTAGCAAGTACCTATTGATAATACTTCTTTTTTCAAGCATGTATGTTTTAATTGTAATTTCAACATTTTTGTAAAAGAATGTCTGTTGCATATAAATCTACAGCAAATCAATATGAGAAATTGTCAGTATAGATTTACACAATTTTGGTGAACTGTAGTGATAATCATGAAACAGTAAAATCAAAAAAATGTTTATTAAGTTTACAACGAAATAATATATAAAGTTATACATCTATAACACTTAAGGAAGGGCTGCCAACCCATATTCGAATTTACATTAAAAACATCTCTATTTGGCACAATACCACCGACACATATAAAGATAACGAGAATGTTGCATGTCAAAAGTACATTTAATAGCGTTCAGACATTGACACACCAGACTAGTGCCAACTTTAAAATGTCAACATGATCATAATTGTGTTTTCATTTTTAATTTATCAATGCAAATTCAATAAATAAAAACAACTTAAAAAATTTGGTTTATTAGTGATAAATAATTTATTATACAAATGCAAAGTCTTTACAGTTCCCAATCCCGAAATTCATGCTAGTTAAATTCTTCGTATGTTTTGTGATTTGGTAAATAAAGTTCAAGTCACAAGTATTGGCCTTTGGTTATTTAATATCGTCATCATCTTGGACTACAACTGTGGGTTCATGTGGAAAGCCCAGTGGTAGAATACAATTAGCTCCAATGACAAAAGTTAGTATGTCCTCTAGGGATACCTCTGCCACTGACTCTGAAGTACAGCAATTTTATTTAAATTCTAAGGTTACAAGAGAGAGAGAGAATATATAATGCAAGCTTGCCACAGAGGTATTATTACGGAAAATAAAAAAAAACAAGCATGTCCAAGAATAGGTGCAAAAATATAAAAATTTAATATGAATCGGGGAAATACGAACAAAATTATGATTTTGATGCGAATTTAAACCGATGGTTGTCAAATGTGGTACATAGGTTTTACTTTGAATAGAAATATGTTTGTAGTTTAGAATATCTTTTAAGTACCTTCACAATCCAAAAGATAATCTCGCCAAAACGATATCACCCGATTTTCTGTAATTCTTTTATTACTACCAATCTCACTCCATTTTATTTTAAATAAATTTTCGAATTCAACTGCAGTTAGTGACATGTTTATTCCACACAGAATGGATTTAAAACATTCAGGGTTATCTACAATCAACTGATAAAAATATTGCAACTTCTTAATCCATGAATGAACTGGTCGTATGTTGGCTTAATTCTGTGGCAATTATAAAACTTCAATATATCTGTAACAAATGCAATATAAAAAAGAAACGTAATTAAAGCAATTACCCTTCATCGAAATTGTTTAAACTGTAACATCCTGCAATAGAAAATACAGCGTCGTCTATAATATAGGTTTTCATTTATCCAACGTTTCTAATTTTAAGAATGAAATAACACGTTGTTTAATTTGATCTCTACAAAATCCATGGATGGAATGAAATTTTCTAAACCATCTGTAATTGCTTGAGACAATGATTCAGCCAAAAATCCTGACCCTGAACCACCATGAACCAAACTTAAGGCGATTATTCTTCCAGCTTTAAAATATTCCTTATTTTGTACGGCAACCCGGTCTAGGGTTAGAAACTTTTGTTCAGTACCTATAAATAATTAGAATTTTTCAAGTATGTTAAAGTGAGACGAAACATTTCTCTCGTTTGGCCTCCTGCATCAACTGCTCCTGATACATCATCAATGTCACTAAATTTGACAGACATTTTATTGAAGGGATCAAAAGTTTTTCTGCAGTGCTCGAATGCAGCTTTAAATATATTCTATAGATGAAAATGAAACGTCTTTTTAATGAACATTTTAAATTATTTAATATGGTATCTAGCGTTAATAATATATTTTCACTGTCATCGCCCGTTTTAGAAATATGTTCTGTTTCTGGTTGTACAGTAGCAACAGGATCATCAACTTGTGGCTGTAGGTCATCATCAGTGAAATATATATCGGGTCATATATATATATATATATATATATATATATATATATATATATATATATATATATTCATAATATTATCTATAAAATGGCAAATTTTAGAGGAGACACAAAACACTTTTAAACAAAGTCATCCTAATCATAGAAGTAGTTTTAGTTCATGCATATTTCATAGTGCATCCAACAATATTGATTACCTATATTGCTTTAATAAATTTTCAGGTTGGAGGATTTAACCAACTTTGAATATTTCAGATAAGGGTAATTTTGAATTGGTAAGTTAACAAAATCTTTGGTGATTTAATCAAAAAATAGAAAAACGATCTATAAAGTAGGTATTTATTGATTGACATACTAAATTAAGAACAGGATGAAGGCAAAAACCAATCAACCACTAACTAAACATGAAAACTGTATAACATAATAATTAAAATTTAGTGTACTCTTTCGGAAGGTTATCATACAGAAATAATGACATCTTGTAATTCAGTTTAATATAAATGTTTCCGATTGAGAACCTTATTGGTCTTCTGTCTTTACAGATTTTGGTACGAAATTTAATGTTCTGCTTTGGTCTAATGGCAAACTCAGACTGACAAAGTCAAGTTTAATTTCAATTTACGAAATTTAGTAATTAAGATGGCTATTAATGGACTAAGCGAGGATAAGTATTACTGGATAGTATTTGAGGAATTTTGTTGATAATTATTAAAAAATGTTATCCACTTCTAAAATTCATACGGAAAATAACAATACGCGTTCTGGTTGATTTATGTACATAAAAGGTAAAATATCTTTATTTTAAAGATTAGTCCATTTCAGCAGTGAACTATACTTCAAATTCCAGATACGCTTAAAAATATTCTAATACTCACATTATTGCAAACTAACATTGAAGAGATTGGCATAGTTATTTCATCGAAAGTAACCCATCAGAAATAACATAAAAAACTCTACCATACAGTTTGTATAATAACTAGGAGATAAGTTCGAAAACAGTCTTCATTAACAGTAGAATATCGTGGCTATAGATTATAGATAAGTAAAATTGTAGCATTATTTTGAAGAATATCGAAAGTTAAGTGAGATAACACTAGAGCATGGTCACTAAAGCATTATCTTGGAATACATTTATCAATGCTTTTCATCCCAAACTCTTTTTCTAGTATGTTCCAGCATTCGTTGTCAAATTACCTACTTCAAAGCTGAAACATTGTCATTCTTACTGTGAGAAATATTCTTCTGTTGAATACTGGGAAAAATTGGAATAATGTGAATTTATCGACTGCATTATATTCGATAATCCCATTCTAAAGGCTGATAATTGATTGTGTAATGATGGTAATTTACAAATTCCAAAACGTTCTAAAATCATCTCGATTTCAATTTAGTATTCGGATAAATCGCTTTTCCTTATATTCAAAGCAGTGCTATTTTGAATAATTAATCAATGAAAATAAAAACATTGTTCATAGACTGAACGTTTAATGAAACCTAATGTATATTTTACAGACAACACGCCGGAATTAATCCTCTGTTGTTTCACAAAATAAAGTTCTCAACAGGAGCAGAACAAATATATGAAAATTTAGTGTAGTTCGAATGCAATTATACTGTTATTAGTCCTGAAAACTTTACACATTCTGATTTATGGATTTTCTACATTGAATTTAAAATACGTAAAATTGCTTTTTCTAATCGTGTCATGAACTACTTTGGCAATTATGAAAAAATTCTACATTCAGTCGTAACTTGGTTACGATTTATAACTTGGTTCTGAATTTTTTTACCAGGTTTACCGTAAACAAACTTCGAAATAAAATTTATCAGACTTTGTTTCTTCTTGATGATAGTCTGGTGATTATATATTGCATATTGAACATTTGAAATATTTCCTGTATATATCGCTAATAAGTTGACAGGAAAAAAGGTTCTAACATTTTATCAACGAAGCACAATCATATTGACATTGAAATCTTCTGTAATCAGTTATAATTCGAATTAATACTTGTCCTCAATTGATGTTAAAAACCAAGATTGAAATTTACCATGCATTAATTAATATTGATAGATTTCTTGAATCAGGTTATCACTGAATATAGAATCTATTTGAAAGACGAAATAAAAACAATTATTGTTTGAACGAAAATTAGTCAGAGCTCGATTGAATGATGGAATTAACCCGAGAATTAGTTAAAATACGAGTTCATTCAATGATTTTGGATAAACTTTTAAGTTGTGTAATACTATCCTGTTAAATTATAGCATTTGGTTAATTGCATAATAGTTATTCTTGAGAATCTATAAAGAAAGTGACTATTAAATTAGAGTAAGTAAATTTAGTGATTATTATAATCATTATAAGTCATTTTGTTGATAACCAATATATTAAGTAAATGTGATGAAAATATAACTAAAATAACATAAAAATGATCATTTGCAATACAAATTGTTTTGTATTAAAAATAAGACTTAGGTAAATGTTATAATTATACAAAGCTATTCTCCAATTAAACAATATTTTTAAAACAAGCATATTAACGGCTTTTAAGATACAAGCTAACTAATGAAACTAGGGCATTATACAGATCATACAAACTTTCAGTTGTCAGATAATATTGAACATGAAATTTCTCAGGAAGTTACGATAGTTTGTGGAATAACTCTTGATAAATTTTTGCCAGTAAGGTATTTACAATGCAGTTTAAAATTCGATCCAATGGTGTAATAAACTCATTTTCGTAAACAATGTCGATAGGAAGGAATTGTCAGAGACACTGAATATATATGAATACATATATATATATATATGATAATATATATATATATATTAAGATACAGGATAATGCTGATTTCCTAGTTCCAGTAGGCAACAGGTAAAAGCCAAAGATGATAAATATTTAAACATCCATAAACAAAGAAATTAATAAGTTATGAGGTCTTAAAAACAGAATTTAAAAATTTGCCATCATTCATTACTAAGAAGCCAATTACAAGATACTATGACAACATCCTTTGGAAGAATGGATAACAATTTATAATAACCAAAACACGAGTTTGACAATAGAATAACAATGAATTAACAAGTCAAACCATTTACAAAAAATTACCCTACATACCTCACTTAACACCTTCAATTTCCAAACGGTTTATATCTCATAATATCAAAATTGCCAATTCAGCAATTCGTACGGTATCGTCTTTTTACAGTAAACTTAAAGACAAAGCCCCTCTACTGCAACAATCAGAAGTCATTTGCTCAATACCCTGCAACAAATGTAATAGATGCTACAGAGGACAAACTTCACAAAATATTTTCAAACGTTTAGCTCTCCATAAAAGTGATGTAAAAATAAAACCTAATTCAACTGCACTTAGCATACTTTCCCATAGTACGGGACATAAGTTTAATTTTAGCGATATTTCTATTCTAGACACCGAAAGTGATAACCAAAAAAGAAAATTTTAGAAATGTGCCATATTATAAACACAGAAATTTGTGTTAATCATAAAACTAATACTAATGGACTAAGTTCTATTTACATATTTGTTAAAACAGCCTTTCACCAAAAGAAAGGTAAAAAGTAAGTATGTAATAAAGTTTATTCAATTTCTTATAAATTAGTCGTTTTGAAGCTCTAATATATATTTTATTTCAATGTTCCAATATGTAAAAGTTAAAACACGTTTTGTAGGTCACCAACTTTGTTTAGAAGTTAGTTAATTTTATGTTTACTTTGTTATCATGTTATTAGAGTTCTTTTATATTCACTTTATACTATGGTTTTCTTCAATGTATATGGTTAAGAATAATTTTAATAGATCCTTATCATCCCATTCACAATATGTCACTTACGTCAATCAATTAATTTGTTCCGTAATTTTCCATTTAATTGTAAGTTCACATATGTTTTATAATTAGTTACACAAATATGTTTTTAATTCCAATTGTAGACGTTTTCCTGATGAAGGTTAAAATTTTTACCGAAATATATAAAAAACAGTAATAAATATTATCATATTTTGGCTTTTTACCTGTATGCCTAGTGGAACTGAAGTCCCAGCATTATCCATTTAAAAATATAAGTATACCTAGTTATTAGAATTCATTTATATATATATATATATATATATATATATATATATATATATATATATATATATATAGGCGAAAAAATATTATTGCGGTCTAACTTTGTAATAATAAAAAAGACAACAATCAGTTCACGTGCTAACTGAGATAGAATACACAAAAACTAAAAGCGCTGATGCCATACATGCGTCTTTTAGTGGCTATATCAATGCACATTTAATTGCGACTGTCAACGAATTGAAAATCAGTATTTTGCAAGTCCGACACAATACTGATGTATTCCACTAAAGAAAAAATACACATTATTAAGAGGTATTAATTATTCTTGGGAAAGCAGATGCATACAGTCTAGCAGCCTCACTCGCATTCCCTTGGGCAACACCATAATAATAATGAATATCGGCATATTCTTCATTTGAAAACATGACTCAGGAAGGAAAACACGAACACGAACAAGAACAATAATAGTAACAAGAACAAGAACGACTCAAAAACTAAATTACAATATCACTACAACAGAAAGAACTCGTATTGTAATCAGCAAAACTGTAATAGCAAACAAATTTTGACAACTAACTTACTAATGTCAAGTCGTTGCTACGGTGATGAAAAGATATCAGTAAAGGAGACGTATTTCTTGCCGTAAATGTACAGATTGATTGAAAAGTGAGGGACAAATCGTCGATTCTCATCTACTCTACCATATTTTTGAAGGCAATTTTATGCTCTAAAAGTTTTTCTTGAGGTGTAACAATTCAGTAATTAGTACGTCAACCATAAGGTTTTTTAATATCGTTGTGAAGCTTATGAAAAAAGGAAGTTTTTCCTTTGTCGGCCATGTCTCAAATCCATCTCTATTGGAAAAATATTCCTCTTGGAAATTTGTCTTGGGATTTGAAAAAAAATAATTTCTGAATTCATTATGTCATTAAAAATGTTGAATGATGAGTTTGTCTCGAATGAATTCAATATTCTTTAAGGCAATTTCATCTTCTACAAATTTCTCTTAATGTGTTTTCTTGTAACTCTTCTAGTTTGGAAGATACAGCGTGATTTAAAATAAGTCCACGAAATAGTAAAAAATTAAATAAAGTTAACATCTTGAAACCATCAACAATAGACACACCTGTATTAACAATTTTTGTTCCTTTTGGCCAGAGGAATCAGCTGTTTTGTATTTCATCGAGTTTGGTCACCAGTTTGAATATATATATATATATATATATATATATATATATATATATATATATATATATATATATATATATGTTTTCTATTAGATTTCAAAATTCATGTTTAAATAAGACAATTTTTTCTTTAAAACTTGTAAATAAACGTAATTAATTCAACGTTTCTGAACGTCCTTTGTTCCTTTGTCAAAATTTATTTGACAATTACAGAAATTGAATAAGGTAACTATTTTTAACAAGTACAAAATATGAAACAAGGTAACTAATTTAATTTAATCTGGACGAGTTGTTTGACTATGAGTCTAGTATGTGATGTAGAAGGTGCAGAAGTGGGGACGCCAGGAATAGTTGCAGCATAAGTGTTTGAAATTTCTGGAAGATTTGGAGTTGGTTGAAATGTAGAATCAACTTTTAATGATATTCTTCAAATTTGTGGCATTCTAGAAGTGTCATCTCGTTTATTGAGCGTTTGGTCTTCTTTCAATTTCAACTGCTCTCTAATAATTCTTTCTTGTAAGGTATATAAGTGCAATTAAACAGATATTGTTGGTATTAATTTGGTGTCCTGTATCTAAATGATGTGTAGCTAAAGACGATGAAGGATTGTGCTGTTTAATTGCTAGTTGGTTCATCGGACTCCATATAATATTCTGTTAGTTTGTCCTATATAAGTTCTTCGACAGTTGTTGCACGGTATTCAACTCCTTGGCTTTCATTAGAATTTTGTCTTTGGGGTTTCTTAAAAGTTGGGACAAAGTTGAATGTGTTTCAATACCGGTCTGAAGTCGTTTTGGGAAATTTCTTCATTCTGTCTGTAATTCCTTTAAAAGTAATAACAGGAATCTTTCGTTCATTGTTTGACAAGTATTATTTCTTGGTCTTCTTATTTCTTGGTAATTTTCAATATTTCTTGATCTTTGTATCCATTTTGAACTAGTATTTTATTAATAGTCTTCATCTCTTCCGTTCTAGAATTTTGGTCAGATAAGTGGTAAGAGCGGTATATCAAGGATTTCATAACGCTACGTAATTGACCAGGATGGTGATAGAAGAGTTCAAGTATCTATTCGTATGTTTGGTTTTCGATAAACTTTGTGTTAAATTTACCATTAGGAAGTCTTGTTATTAGGGTGTCCAAAAAGGATGAATTATTTTTACAACTTCCATAGTAAATTTGATGTTGTAATTGTTAATATGTCCTGAAATGGTTCAAGTTTTTTCCATGACCAAACTACAAAATGTCGTCAACATAAAAACCAACATTTAGGTTTTAAATCTGCAGAATTTAAAGCAATGGTTTAAATGTTCCATAATACTGGAAAAGCTGGAAGGTTGAGCCCATAGGTGTTCCTTGAATTGTTGTAGAATTGTCCTTTGTATGTAAAATTGTTAGTGCATGCAGTGGTTTATCAATTTGAGTATGTCTTGGTTTATTGAGTGTTTTATTCTAGAATTTTCATCGTGTCTTCAATAGGTATTTTGGTGAAAAGTGACGTTATGTCGAAGCTAACTATTTAAATCAATTTGGCCAAGTACAATTTTGCGTTTGATGTGAAAATCATAAGTTTTTGATGTAGGATACACATTTTCACAAATCGTTTGAATAACTTTGAATAATGACAGTTAGGTCGAAATTGAATAATGACGATAAACGTAATGATTTTCCTTATGATTTTTGAAGTCCGTATATTATATGGGATATATATAATTTTATATTATATTATTATATATATATATATATATATTCTGAATTACTTTAGCGAAACGGCGCTCCATAACATTCAGTGGGTTTAACATTTTTTATACTTCAAGCTTACTTTTAAGAACACTCTTTACATATATTTTTGCGAATTTGTATTGTAGTTATAGAGGAAACTCCAATTATAAGATAAGAATGATCTAAAGCTGACAAATATAGTATTTGTGATACAAGCTTCTGTTGGAAATAATTAGTTTTAAAACTTAATATTTGTTACTTTAATTGCAACGGTACGTTATACTTACAATTTATTTACATTGTTTGTGTTATAGTGTTATTGGGTCGACAGTATAATAGAGTAGTCAATATTGTGCATAATGTCAAATAATCGATTAAGCGAGGATGTATTAAACCTAGCGGTATGTTTAGTGCAAGTGGGAAGTAGATAGCGTACTACAAGTTTCACGTCGAGTCCTCGGCAGAGCTTTGGAACAATTTAATACAACCGGTAGTACATCTTTTCGACACGGTAAACGTAGACCTGCACGAGATCCTTTTGTGACATTACTTGCCAGACGAAAATGCGGCAATGATTAATAATAAATTGCAAACCGCTACTGGAGTGACAATTTCGTCCCAGACTATGAAGGTGGCACGCGTCTAATTTAAAAGTTAGGAGATGAGCAACTTGCTCATTTTTAAATATACGCCCGCATGCAACGCGTAGACGGTGGGCGCAAGATCACCTACTATAGGGATATAGAGCAGATTTTTATTTTCTGATGAATCTATTTATAGCCTAAATCATTTAAATGGACAAGCCCTATGCTAGAGAAGACTTGGAAATCGTTACCGTGAAGACCTAATGACTCCAAGTGTTACTTTTTGTGGAGGAAATGTAACGGTCTGGGGTGGTGTCATTTTAAATGGTCGCACTGAGCTGATTGTTCTCCAAGGTAAAGTTATGTCCGCTGAAAGGTGTAGGGATAGGTATTCAATATCCTCCTATCCTATCGTACGGTTGTCTAAAGTTAGCCTGCCCAGGTTCACAATTATTAAAAAAGAATTACATGTTATACCATTTTCAAAAAAACGTTGGCAATAATTTCGTTTTTGTAGACGATAATGCCCGGTCACGTCGTAACTGAATCATCAGTAACCTTTTTATGCAATACGGTGTAACGACAATAGATTGGGCTCCATGCTCAGTCGACAGTAATCCCATTGAATATCTCTGGAATAGGCTGCAGAGGCAATTATCAAGACGACCAAATGTCCACACAATTAACCAACTGGCAAACGCCATCATTGAAGATGGGGAGCGATTCCCCAAAAATGTATAAACAAGTTAATACTAAGTATGCCCAGATGATGTCAAGAAGTATATCGAGTAAGAGGGGGTCCAACACGCTACCAAATACATTTAAAAAAATGTTTCCATTGTGTTATAATAAATTGTGTTACCGAATTATAAGACTCTAATTACATTACATTGAAACTATATTGAAACACATTAACATGTACCATCGTCGCTCTTCCATTTTAAATTACTTTACTGCTGTATGCTAATTTTGTAATGGCCCACTTCAATTGTTGAGCAGTATTTAAGTGACTCGTATTTCCGTACTTGTGCAGATTAGAATGTTTGGTAGCTATCCGATCAAGTAGTACCTGAGCGTAAAATAATTTCGTCTGGAACTGATTAGTTCTTGAAAAAAATCCAATGGCGGGGAGGGGGGTTTATTAGACACAGTTTTTTGTTTTTATCATTTTTTTCTGAAACAACTATATATTTTATAACAGATTATACATTAATGTTTTGATACGACTTGGATTTTGGGGACAAAATTACTAAGGTGGAATTTAAGTATTTGTTTAAATGTTTTTCAATTTCATAGAAAACAATGTAAACATATTTTTAAAGATAGTTCAATTTTACGTAACTTTCATTACACAGTTTCTTAATGCCAAACCAAATAAGCCTTAAAATTAATTAAATGACATTTGAAATGCTTAAATTATGTTTTCCATATTTTTATATAAGCGAGCGACACCTATATTCCTTTTAAAAGGTTTGCACGTTCATTTACAACTATTATTATTGCCGATTTTCATTATGAACGTATTACAAAAGAGGTTGCACAGTTATCCTAAAAAAATATTTCACGTCAGATATTTTAGAATTTTAAAGCAAGGTTATGCAAAGGAACGTAATATTAAAATTGCAATAAAAGGAGAAACTTCTAGATCTCGAAAACTATTTTTTTGAAATTACATAATTAATGCATTTCTCCGTCGACGTCAAATTAATAACGTTTATAAATGTATTCAAAATCAACCATTAATAACCCCTATTAATGCTCAATTTGTTATTAAGGCTCAATTTCCATTATCACGTACGCGGAGGACGGGCGAACTGTTATTAGAACAGTCATTTCGCGATTTTGTCCGGTTGTTTGTTGGTTATGTGTAAGCAGTGTAATGGATTCCGACAGGATTGAAGAATTCAGTTTAAAGCCACCGACCATAGCAGAAGCAGAAAATACGGCGGCAGTAAGTTTATTGGCTCAACAAAGTGGAAATTTGTATGAAAATACTTACGCCGAATTTTTGTCGTGGAGTAGCGAGCGGCAAATAATGCGCTACTCCGAGTCGGTATTGTTGGCGTATTTTTCCACTTTAGTGGAAAAAGGCTTAATTGCAAGTTTATGGCCTAAATATTCAATGCTTAAATTGACATTGCAATTAAAGAACAATGTGGACATAACAAAGTACCATAAATCACTAGCGTTTATAAAGCGACACAAGGAAGTCGACAGCCCGAAGAAGTCGAAAGTGTTCAATAAGGACCAAGTTCAGAAGTTTATTCGTGACGCTCCAGACAACATGTTTTTGATGACAAAGCTAATTGTGCAATTAATACTTCAGTATGGTTACATACAATAAATACTTCTCTATTGGTTGCGTTGATTTTTAGAATAGCGGGTGTTTTGAGTAAACACGAGTTGTTAACATTGGAAACTACTCATGTTTAAGATTTAAAACTTACATTTTTAATAACGATTCCATCATCTAAAACTCATACACGGAGGATATATACAATTACAGAAAATAAAGAACGCACTTTTTTTAAACTTATAAGACATATATCTACCGAAAATCACGCCAGCTATATTGCCGTAAGGAATAGTTGCAAAAGTATCATCACCAAGGCCAAAAAGATGTTTGAAGAACGTAAATGCAAAGAATTAGTCTCATATCCTTTTGGTAGTCGTAAATTTTGGTCATTAGCTAAAGCCATCAGTAAAAACTTTAGTACATCTTCCTTTCATCCCATGACATCTCACGATGGAGCTCTAGTAGCTGTTCCTGCTGAAAAAGCCAACCTCTTTATCGATTGCTTTGCATCAAATTCACGTCTCAATGATTCTGGTAAAACTATGCCGTCGCCCAAATCTACCCCATACGCTATTAAACCAATCCACTTTCGTTAGAAGCTCCTAGAATCAATTATCAATAAACTTGACCCAAACAAGGCGACTGGCCCTGACGGTATTCCAGCTATCTTCCGTAAAAATGCTACCCGAGCTAGTACCTATATTGTCCAAAGCCTTTTCGATCTCCATGTCATCTGGAGAGTTTCTCGCATCGTGGAACTTAGCAAATGTCCAGCCTATTCCTAAAAACCGATCCCTCAAACTATCGACCAATAGCTATCACTTCCAATCTGTCGAAAATCATGGAGAAAGCCATCAACCACCAACTACTTTCGTTCCTCGAGTCCAATAAACTTTTAAACGACCACTAGTATGGATTCAGACAGAGTCGTTCAACGGGTGATCTTCTTTCATATGTCACCCAACTTTGGAATAACACATTAGAGAGGTCCGGTGAAACAGTAGTAGTAGCTTTAGATATTTCAAAAGCTTTTGACCAGGCTTGGCACAAGTGCCTACTTGTCAAGCTCACTTCGTTCGGATTATCCGATTCGCTCATCAATTGGATATCCAGCTTTCTTAACAAAAGACGTATACGCGTTGTCGTCGATGGCTTCTCACGAAAGAAACTATTATTAACGCGGGCGTACCCCAAGGATGAGTGATAGCTCCCACACTTTTCCTGCTGTACACAAATGACCTCATTTTCTCAACAATTAACCCGATCCATTGCTTTGCGGATGACAGCACTCTACATTGTAGTTCTTCTGAGTTTTCCCACAATAATAAGTCTAGACAGGACGTAAAGGTGAAAATGCAGCCTCAATCAGCAGTGACTTAGAACGTGTCCTTGAATGGGGAAGGAATAATCTACTCACGTTCAACGCCGACAAAACGCAGTGTTGCCTTGTGTCCGCCAAGAAAGACCGATCATCTCCTGCTGTAAATATGAATGGCTTAGAACTCAAGTTTTCAAACTCTATTTCTATGTTAGGGATGTCTGCATCATCGAACCTTTCATGGGTTGACCACATTTTGTCAGCCAGCAAAACAGCTGCCCGTGAACTGGGCTTTCTATACAGATCTAAACAGTACTTCACATCGCAACAACTCCTTTTACTGTATAAGGCTCAAATTAGACCTCATCTGGAATACACTTCCCACCTCTGGGTCAGTGCTCCCCAATATGCCCTTGATATGGTAAACCGCATCCAAAAAAGAGCTATCAGGTTTATAAATGGCACGCCTCTGACTTTTGACCTACAGCATCTTGAGCATAGAAGAACAGTTTCGCTTCTTTCCTTGTTCTAACGCTATTACCATGGCAAGTATACCTCCGAAATACACTCCTTAATACCTTCGCAGGCCATCTTCGCTAGGAACACTCGGTTTGCCCATTCACACCATAATTACGCACCCAAAATTCCATCGTGTCACACTAAACGTGCTCAATCTACATTTTTCCACACGGCTACCAAATTGTGGAATGCACTACCCAGTTCCTGTTTTCCTCCAAACTTTGACTTAAGTCAATTTAAGCTAGCCATTCATAAACATTTCTCGGCAGCCAAACAATATCCCTAAACACTCCCAGTGTTCCTGAGTGCTTTAGCACGTTAGGCAAATCTTTGCCTGTTCGGGAATACTATAAGTAAAAAAAAATTAAGACAAGCGACGTCACCATCTCCTATGCCTTTATGGCCATTTATTCCCGGAACATTTTACGACAATGTTTATGTTGGTAAATCTTGATCCCGAATTATGTCATGTATGTCACTCTAACAAAATATGTCAAAAGCAGGAAAACTTTGATGTGAACAAATACGCGACCATATTTTTGGCAATTTCATGTATTTCAGAGAGCATAAATGTAAGATTATTTTCAATTTTCGTGTTTTGTGACAGACTTTGGATAATACGAAAGGCGACTAGATCAAATTTTCACTTTTAAAATCAATATATTATTAACCGCCACAAAAATTTCTAAATCAACTGAAGTAAAAATTTTTGTCTAAAAAAAAGGCAAATTACAAAAAATAGCGTAAAAAGCGTGTTTCATAAGACCGTGAAGCAGTCGTGGCTATGCCACGCGTTTTTTTAAACTTGAATTCATGCTTCAAGTCTGGTCTTATGAAACTTGTTTTTTAGTATACTACTAGCCGACCCTGCACGGCGTTGCCCATGACGAATTCAATACCTGTGGATTAAACCACTTTAATACTCCATTAAAAGTCAGCACTAAGCTACATATATTTTTAATACAGTTAATTCTGTTATTTTGATCAAATATAAAACATAGCGGATACCCTACGTGTTCTAATATGCTAATGAAACCTAGCCGACACGGTGCTGCATCGAAAAATTATGAGGGCACTTGGGCCGATATTTTAAAAATGTTATGCTAAAAATCTTCGCGGGAGTGTACTCAATAACTTCCCCAAGTTTCATGGCGATCGGATGGATGGTTTCAGAGTCTATAACGGCCGCAGGTAGAAGCATTTTTTTGTGTTTTATGTATGTATATAAAGATAGAATATAGATTACTTACTTCACGTAGTGAGAATTAGTCATGTTTTCCTGTTTGGGCTATTTACAAGCCAATGAAAACAATTTGTTACTATTTCTCTTTGGTAATAGGTTCAGAAGGAATTGAACCACCTAATTCTCGAACTTCATTGATTTGCAATGGAAAACAAAATATTCGTTAAGGTTTAAATTCGAGCGTGTTGAACATGTTACTATTTATAGTCCTTTTGTAAATAAAATTGAACAGTTTAACACTACTCTAATTAAACACTCAGAATTTAGATATTTTAACAACAGTTATATCAATTGTTAAATAGCAAAAATTTTAGACAAATCGGCTCCACCGATTTTGTAAAAGTGAAGTGACTACACTTTCGCCTTTGTAGTGCGGTTTGATCGTGTAACAACCTCAAGATTTTTTGTTATGTCATCTCAGAGGTTTCAAAGTATTTTCTAACGATTTCTCTTAGCCATTTGTATTAAAAATATTTTGTTACGCGAGAAGAGGGAGCGGAGTAAGGAGGGAAGGATGAAGCGGCATTCGTAACAAAGGCGTTGAAGCAGGCGGGTGCACGTTTTATTTCGTATGTTATCAAAATTAAATTATATAGGCATTTTAACATATCAGAAGTGATATTGAATTCAAGTGCGCATTGTTTTAGACGGACGTGCTTATGCAATTAGCATTTTGTGTGTGTTAAATGTAAATGCGGAAGAAGCTTTATATTTAAAAATTGATTATTAGGCAAAGATAAAATAAAGCACACATAAAGAACACCTAGTAACAGAAAAGTTGTTTTGTGTAAGATGATATTTATACAGGATATTAGGTAAACATGCGGCAATGTGCGGAGGAGGGGGTGGGGTGCGTGTGCGCGTGTGTGTGGGTGCGTGTGCGTGCATGCGTGCATGCGTTCGCGCGGGCGGCGCGTGCGAGCGCGCGTGCGCGGGTGCGTGTGTGCGTGTGTAGATGTATGTTAGTATCCACGATAACTCCAGAACGAAACTACGTACGTACTTAAAATTTTGTATTTAAGCTTGTTTTCATATGGCTTATTGCTGATTAGATTTTGGGAGACATCCAGCGGCGGTATATTAATGGCAGTTTTTGGCTTTACCAAACTGCAGATATAAAAATACCTACATATAGACCTTAAACATATCGATTGATTATACTTTATGCAATTTGTTGACACGACGCGCAATTTAGAGGCAAAAAAATTCCTAAGGTAGAATTTGTAGAATTTGAACGACTTGCGAACTCGGATAATTGCTGGGTGCAACTCAATTAGAAACGGCCCTAGTGTATTTTAAATAGTTAACAGTTAATGACCAGAAGATTGAATGCTTGTTTTCAGGCTCGAACATTTATTGTAGATTGAGCAACTTTTTACTTTTTGATAATAAAATGTTGTTAATGTCGCAATTTCTGTTCACCCTGTATCTTCAAAACAAAGGGGTTTTTCAAAAATCATTATAGGACAAAATATTCTTAGAATAGGCCAAGAAATAATTTTGCCGCATGTTTACCTAATACCCTATATACGGCGTCAAAATATTAAAGCGGAAATACCAGATAAAGTTGGTGAATGTGGAATTATTGCAGGCGGTTGTAATTGTTATTGCAAGAATTTATGTAATTATAGACTCTGAAGGCGTTCACAAATTGATCCAACAGTTATATTGCGAATGATTATAAATAAAATTTAGAAGTGATTTTATCTGCGTAATTAATAAATTGTAAAATATAAGGGCGTTTAGAAATTGATTTAATAATTAAAAAACGAACAATTATACGTAATAATCAGAAGGCGTCCTCTATTACATTCAGGTACAAATTGTGCGATTGCTGTTGATTGTAAAATATGAAGGCGTTTACAAATTGATATAAAAAAAATAATAGTAATTTATATTACCATTTTATATAGGTGATTAATGACTGTAACCATCTAAAAGGCGGGTTTGGTTATCTATTTACATAGGCGTTATATTCGATATTACGGAACATTATTATAGTACAGGGGTGTAACTGAAAATTGCATATGTAAATTTGGAGGCGATTCTGTTGGTGTTTTAGGTACAATTTATATAAATTGTAAAGGCGTTACAAGTCGATCTAATGACTATTATACATAAATATGTAATATAAATTTGGAGACGATTCTATTTGTCGTTTCAGGTGTAAGTTACATAACTACTGAATCGTAAAGGCGTTACTAGCTGACAGGTATTACCATAGGAGACTAGAAATTGTACATAAAATTTAAGGGCAGTTTTTAAAAATCAATTGAGGCGATACAATTTGTTGCAATTATAGTAATATATCTATATATATATAGGCGTGGTCAAGGCACGGCGTTTGCGGAAGTTAAATTAATTAAACGAGTTCGCCGACAAGATGTTGACAGCGTTTGAGAGGCATGCGTTCCTGGTGTTGGGGGACCTGGAACTTGCTCCAAACCCCAGCCCGCAGGCGGCGGCTGGCCTAGTGTCAGGGCCGAGGCTGACGAGAGGAGTGGAGAACCTCCCTCAAATGTGACGTTGCATTTAATGGAGCCATTTGCCCAAACTGCGAGGAAGAATCTATCCACAGATGGATCACTAGGCTGGACATGCTCGGCGAAATACATAGTTTGTCTGGGAAGGAGAAAGTGCTGGCGAGCCAGGCGCCATTGACCGGCGCGTCGAAGAGGTGGTTCTACCGTCTCGATCGTATTAACTACGAATGGGAGGAGTGGCGTAGAATGCTAAAGGGAGCGTTCCCTTTATGCAATAATTTCGCTTCCATGATCGAAGAGCTGACGATTAGGCGTAAACGGCCCAAGGAGACCATGGCGGAATATTACCGAGACAAGTTAGCAGCAAAGTTGGGAATCCCGTATTTTGCATCGTGTATGGACTACTAGAGGCGTACAAGACTAACGTACACGAAGCGAAATGCTCTGCACCAGAGGTTCTGTACAACGATTTCCTTGCGAGGCGATTGGGATTAACCAAAAGGCGAGATACAGGGGGCGTGATGTTCAGGAGCTGCGGAGGCGGCCGAGCGCTAGCATTAGACGAGGTGTTATTTGTCGCCAAGATTGATGGGATACAATTACCCCTGAAGATGTTGATGACAGATCTAGATATGGGGCGTATAGAACTGCTTATTGAGCAAGCGGCTCTCTAGACACCAAGAGTCATGCTGTTAGTTAAGGATAGCATGGCGTTGTTGACTGATAACGGCGACTTCATTGCATTTTCAGGGCATCTTACGATGTAGGCAGAAGAGCCTCAGCTGTATGAAGTTCGTTTGGCGGGGGAATTCATTTGCGCACTAACGTCCTCCCCAGTGGCGGTAGTTGCGGTAATCGGCCGTTCCCCGGGCGGCAGATTCAGGTTTAATAAGAGGTGTGTATGCACCAGGGCGTTCAATTACATACTGAGCGTATCCTATATTGAGGCGGATCGGTAGAAATGGTGCTGGTCTCAAGCTAACACCGGCTAGGGTGTAACCATTCATTGAAAGGTGGCGATATATACTTTCGACATGGTGAGGTGTTGGTATATATGGACGACTTGCTAATCTCGTCTGGTAGAGGACGGGTTAACTATAATCGACAAGATGATACAACCATTGGCGGATGCGGGCGCGAAGCTGAGATTGGACAGATGCTTTTTGTTAATGAAAAAGGTGGAATGTTCAGGTCACGAGGTTAGTGCCGATGGCGGCCGGCCAGAGAGGCGTATAATAAAGGCGGTACAATCTTTCCCTATACCCACTGATGTTCGCGGCGTGCGACAATTCATGGGACTGGCGTATTATCTCAGGCGGCTGGTAAAAGACTTCTCCCGAATAGAAAAACCTCTAACTGACCTAACCTAGAAGGAAGTGGCGTGGTTTTGGGGTGATCAACCGGAATAAGCTTTAAACCACATCAATGAGGCGTTGGCGTTGAGGACAGTTTTGGTGTTGTATGACAGTGAGGTAGAAACTGAGCTGCTTATTGATGCTAGTAAGTGAGATTTAGGCGCTTTGTTGGTACAGAGGTGAAAAGGCGAAGGTTCTGCATGGTGAGCATAGAGTCGAACCACTACCTTAATCGAACAACCGTACAATAGTTATGGACTTGAGACTTTAGCCGTAGCGAAGCGCGGTAGGCGTTTTAGAGTGTATCTGATTGGCGGGAAATTTAATGTGGTGACTGACCGTGTAGGTCGACGACTCTTTTGGAAAGAGATTTAGTCCCTCGAATAGTTAGTGGTGGCTGACTGTTTAGGAGTATGGTCTGTAGGTGGAAAGGTGGAATATTATCCTGGTGTAAAGATGCAGCATGTCTTTGCATTAAAATCGAAACCCCATAGGCGAAAACCTCAAACTAGTTGTGTAGGTGTTGATGTGGTGGCGGTGGCTGAGTCTGATTGGTTCTTTACAATGAAATTACAAGACCCTAATGCGCAACAGCTAATAACTGCGTTGGGTTCAGGCGTAGAGGAAAAGGACGTCAAGGCGAACTTTAAGGCGAAGGACCACAGACTTTACAGAATTACCTCAGGCGGCGATAGACTGTACGTACCAACACTGGCGAATTACAGTCTGGCGAGGCGACATCATGACGATATTGGTCACCCCGGCGGGGGAAGGTGTCTAAATCTACTCAAGGAGACTCATTGGTTTCGTAAAATGAACAAGTTCAAGATAAAGTAAGTAAGTCCAATACCCTTCGACACAGTCCATATTGACCATTTAGCTCCTTGTGTCAAGAGCACCAAGGGGTATATGTACATACTCATGTTGGTGGACGGGTTCAGCAAGTATGTGCTGGCGAAACCTACAAAGACTACGGTCCACGACGACAATCTCGAGATCAAAAGAGGATTTGGGCGATTTTGGGTACCCACAGCGGATAATTATTGACCGAGGTCTGGTGTTACGAGTAGGCTGCTGAGGAGTTATGGCGGAGAAAGGCATAAGGCACGTGCAAACGGCGATAGCAACTCCTATGGCGAATGGCCAGGCGGAAAGGCAAAGTCAAGGTGTTAACCGCAAGTGTCCAGGCGGAAAATAGATGAGACGAACATCTCCCCGAAGTAATTTGGGGCATTGAGTTCTGGGTACTTCTCCCCTACCGAGTTGATGTTCTATCACCGCCATGGTGATAACTGATCTGGCTGACGATGACGAAACACTAGCCAGTGATAAGGGCAGGGTTGACACAACCCATTGGATCAGGCCAGATCCAGCGGTGTAACACCTTTCTCACACAGCAAGTAGGGATGCGAGTTCTTCTAGTATGGATCAATTACAGGCAAACCGCTGTACGGCAGCCCTTCACTTAAGGCGGGTTTGTAGACTAATGCAAGCACGTTATGACAAAACTCGAGTTCTGGATACTCCCCATGTCGAGTTGACGTCATTTAAAAGGCGGAGAAAGGCTACCGAATAGTGTAAGTGAATTGGTGTTATAGCGAGCTGCAGCTACTGGCATCATCGCGGATGCGAAGGTAAGTAACCAATTTGTGAATAAAGTTGCCGGACCCTATAGAGTAGCGATGGTCTTACCTAATGATAGGTACATTATTGAGACGATAGAGGGCGTTGAAGGTTATAAGCGCTTTCAGGCGAATGTCAAGGTTGACTCTTTAAGACGGTACCCATGCGTGGATGTTACAAAATGAATGTGACAAGATGAATGAGACAGTGTGAATGGTGATGAGGGGGACACGGAGGCATATGGGCAAGTCCTATCATACTTCTTTGTAAGTTAATTTTAGTAATGAGGGCATTACTGTTTTAGGAATCCCGACTGTTACGCGAGAAAAGGGAGAGGAGTAAGGAGGAGAGGATGGAGCGGCATTCGTAACGAAGGCGTTGAAGTAGGCGGGTGCACGGTGTATGTCGTATGTTATCAAAATTAAATTATATAGGCGTGTTATATACATGAATATATTTATGTATTAAATAGTTATAATTTGAGTGTTTTATTTATTTTTTTTTCTAAATCTATTAAGATAAATTGTTTCTGAGATATAGCCTGTTACTTATTTTAATGAGACACCCGGCGCATGTACCGGGTGGTCAACTAAGTACGGCCGTCGGCCATATCTCAGGAATGGATTATAGCACAGGTTCGGGAAAAACATTTTTATAACAAAAGTGGCCTCGAGTAACGCCTGGAAATTATTTTAAGAATTGTAGGTCCACCGCTAGAGGGCATATTTAAAATTTTAAAAAACAAAATTTTTCAAAATGTACTCAATTAAGGGACATATTAAGTATTATAGTCAGATTCCACGACAAATTCTTCATATTTCTTATTTGACAAGTTTTAGTCTATCTCTTTAAATAAGGGGTGGGGGAGAGTGGGAACCTTGTTACGAAAAAACGCCTTTAATTCAGGTTCTGCTTGACCGATTCTAATAAACTTGGTGTTGTTTGAAAGAGCTATTGTTAAACAATAGAAAATTTGTAAATTTGAAGCAATCTGATTAATAACATAAATGCTAGAGGGCGCTGTTTAATATTTGTTTAATATTGTGTTTTCTCTTTACAATTTTAAATGGAAGCATAAAAATTTAAGTAGGTCTTTAAAAAGTAGACTAAATTAATTAATAAAACAGTGAAAACTGCAAGTCAATATGTTTTTCCTATCCTGAGATATCGTAACAAACAGGTAAATGGCGGGAATTGTTCTTCCAACGCCTAGTAGGCCAGTTCGCGTTTACGGAAATTATTAAATTTAGCCTGGATGAAAAGATCTTATATTGGTCTGCAGTAATTTAAACTGTTATAATACTAATGTTATGGTTGCCGCTGATTACCTTATTTAAGGTTTTAATTGTTAGATTTATCACATTATTTTATTATTTGTTCTCATTATTAGTAGAGACAGCATTACATTTAGGTAACCTTGCGGCAACCATAACGTAAGTATGATAACAGTTTAAATTACTGCATACCAATGTAAGATCTTTTCATCCAGGCTAAATTTAATAATTTCCGTTAACGCGAACTAGCCTACTAGATGTTGGAAGAACAGTTTCCGCCATTTACCTGTTTCTTACGATATCTCAGATAGGAAAAAGATATCGACTTGCAGTTTTCACAGTTTTATTACTAATTTAGTCTACTTTTAAACACTTACAGTGGTGTGAAAAAGTCCTGCATCACCTCTTAAAATTAATGAAAAAGCACTTCACGGGAATGCACTTCAACTATATTCTCTATATCAGCTCTATCTTAACTAAGGACTTAATCACAATGATAAAATAAAAAAAACATTAAAGTAACTTAGTAAAAAAAGGCTTTATTCAAAATATCAAAAAATTACAAAAAAAATGTATACTGCATTATGCCAAATATAATCTTATTTAAAACTAATTTTAGTATTTAATCGGCCAACCCTTGTTTTTGATGACTAGTTCACATCTTTTAGGCATGGAATTCCAGGCGTCAATTAGAGATTCGATGAGGGCGACCTTTGTCGTTGGTTTTTTTCTCGATATGATGTGAGATATCCTGTTCCACAAATTCTCGATGGGATTCAGGTCTGGACGCTGGCCAGTCCAACCCGATAATTCCATTCATGTCCATCCATGATTGAACAATCTTAGCTGTCATCTTGAAACTGAAAGCTCTCTTCGCCAAACAAATCGTTTCCACTTCGCAGCATTTTGTTCTGTAGCACTTCGATGGATTTTGTGGCATTCATCATTCCAGAGATGATGTGCAGCCGACCAACTCCTCGGAAGGACATGCAACCCCACACCATAACTGAGGTTGGATGCTTAATTGTTGGAATGATACATTTTGGCGAAAATTCTTCCCCTGGAAACCTTCTGACATACGTATTTCCAGCATGATTACTGATGTTAAAAGTTGATTCATCACTAAATAATACTCTTTGCCACTGATCTGTTGTCCACTTTAGATGTTCCTTTGCCCATTTCAAACGGTTCAGCCTTTGCTTCTCGGAAAATAATGGTTTCCCACGTGCCTTACACCCTCTCAATCCAAAATTAATCAGTTTTCTCCTCACAGTGGAAGTGCACACACTTATACCTGTAGCTTCACTCCATATTTTTGTTAACTGGGTGGAATTGAGACGTCTATCTGCAAGGCTTGTTCGTCTTAAGACAGCATCATCTCGAACGGAGGTTTTCTTTAGTCGCCCACTACGCGGTTTGTCGTCGATTTTTCCAAACTCAGTATACTTTTTAATGATCCGAACTACTGTAGATTGGTTACATTTTACTAATGACGCGATTTCGCGACTAGAAGCACCTTGGTTATGATGAAAAATAATTTCACATTGGTCTGATAATTTCGTTTGCTTCGGTTTAGAACACATTTTAACTTTCTACACGAAATGCAAAAAGTGAATAATGGCTTAAAGTATTTTCAGCCCATATACTAATAATTTAATGGAATTATTTTCTACAAATTTACTTTAAATAGATTTTAACGACTTCCCTTTATGACCTAATAATTATGCTATTTTTGGAATTCTTTAAAATCTGCTTAATTAGCCGATTTGATTAATTATAATGACATCCTTAGCAATAACACTAATGATATATGAAGTACAATCAAATAATTCAAGGTAGTTAACGAAAGAATTCGAAAAATTTCTGTTAGAGTCAAAAAACCATTGTAGACGTGGGTGATGCATGACTGTACTTAAATTTTTATGCTTCCATTTAAAATTGTAAAGAGAAAACACAATATTAAAAAAATATTAAACAGCGTCCTCTATCATTTATGTTATTAATCAGATTGCTTCAAATTTACAAATTTTCTATTGCTTAACAAAAGCTCTTTCAAACAACATCAAGTTTATTAAAATCGGTCAAGCAGAACCTGAATTAAAGGCGTTTTTTCGTAACAAGGTTCCCACTCTCCCCCACCCCTTATTTGAAGAGATAGACTAAAACTTGTCAAATAAAAAATATGCAGAATTTGTCGAGGAATCTGATTATAATATTTAATATGCCCCTTAATTGAGTGAATTTTGAAAAATTTTGCTTTTTAAAATTTTAACTATCAAATACGCCCTCTAGCGGTGGACCTACAATTCTGAAAATAATTTCCAGGCGTTTCTCGAGGCCACTTTTGTTATAAAAATTTTTTTCCCGAACCTGTGCTATAATCCATTCCTGAGATATGGTCGACGGCCGTTTTTAATTGGCCACCCGGTACAAATTATTTCTTTAAAGTATCTCTGTTTAATTTTCGAATTTTGTGGACACTGGAAAATTGTTGTCTTTATGATTTTAGTCAAACAAAAGCTTATTATGTTAGACGAAAATATTTTCTTTTTCGAAAATGAATTTGTTGAATTCTTCCAAAAAAAAACGAAAAAAATAGTTTGGCGTAACCGACAACCTAAACTGTAATTATGCATTGAAAGTTAGCATGTTTTAATAGAAAAAATACGTAATTAAAATTCATTTCATCACGTGAAAATACAATACGTAAAAGTGCATATTGTTATCAGGTAAACTACCTGCAGGGTGATAACGCAAACAACAGTTTTATTTCGCTAAAAAATGAAAAGATTAAATGCTTTATTTCATGTTACATAAACTTTGTTTGAATTTTAAAATATAAGATTAGTTATACGTAGTTCATTTACATTACGCACGTTAAGAAACTGTTGTGGATTTTTATTGTCCGATATAAAATGCCACCTTGTTACTTCGACTGACATAAAATAAAAGCAGAAAGTGTCGCACGTAGAGAAGAAGAAAAAGTGCTAAAAAACGGGCATGCATTTAGGGTAATGAGGCGAATTTCCGCAACATATAAAAGACGAGGCGTAGAGGACCATCTCACTAAACAAATAAAATACCGACTAAAACGTAGTCCTTATTTTTTATGCGTCTATGAATTTTAAATTTTATTTTTATGACAAGTTCTTGTGCAAAGTGTAAGACAATAAAACGCTATAACTCTTATTTGCATTGAAATTGTGTATCCGAAGTGGTAGAAAATACTATAAGAGACTTATAAATTCATAAAATAATCTACAAACTGTGCTACATCGTGAACCATATACTTCTGTTTGTACATTGTTTAAACACAGCCAACTTCTAAAATAGTTCAAATCAAAAAGCACAAGCAATTCAAAGTCATCCAAACTTTTACAGAAGCTGTTCAGAAATTGGTATCGGGGTTAGCTCAAGAAAACGTTTAGCGACTTTTCTCCGTTCACGCATTATTTTCTTACGGGTCATTCACATTTTATGAAAAGTTTACACGTTTTATATTGTGTATATAAGGCGAAAAATATTTCCAAGTATAACAGCTTGAAAAGTGACAAATTGACGCAATTATATAAAAGAAAGAGTGTAAATTTAAAAATTTATCAGGAGTTTTACGTTAAAACGTTCAGATTAAGTACAGCACCTACTTTACTTTTAGTTAAAAAGTCTAAAAGAAATATCAATTTACTGTAAAGAAAAAGCGGAATAAAGTTTGTCTCTAAGAATGTAAGCAAAAAGTGACTCAATTTAGTAAACACCATGTCCGTGCGTAATCGACCAGCTCATTTTTTAGGTCGTGTTTTTCACATCAAACACAGAATCCTAGAAGAGCAGCTGGTCCGGAAAACTCACGAAAGCAATAAAACTAGAATGTGTTGCGCAGCTTGCAGTATCGTTATTTTAGAGTTACTCCATTTACTTTTTATATAAAATACGTGTACGAAATATGTAATAGTAGTTGTACTTACAAAGATTGATGGCGGTAGGTGAAACTTAACCGTTCTTACCTGAAACAAAAAAAAAATACCAAATAAATTTTCTACTCTGATCTTTTACAATGTAATCTTGAGATTTTCAGCCTTATACTATTTTTCGTAATCAGATTTGGAAACAAAAGGATTCGAAAGAAAATTAGGTATATTTATATTTTTGAAAGTCTCGAGATGTAATATATAAGGTTAAATTTAATATAATGATAAATATTATTCTAGTTATACACGGACCACTAAACTAACTCTCAGTGGTCATTATTAATAAAGGATCTGCTAGAGTAGGTTAAATAAGCACATAATTCTTACGGTAATTAACTGTTGCGTTATGACAACTTAATTAATTGTTCAAGAACTTGACGTCTTAATAATCTGTTTTCAGGTGAGAAAATGGAAATTCCAAGCGTATACCTGCAGCGTTCAATTTGAAACAAAGTAAAAAAATCATCATTTCTTGTTAATCATACTTCAGGATGAAATTTGTGTTTAGTTTATTTGGTCATTCGTTTTAGTTTGGTAGCGTATGGTGTAGCTGTCACCATGTCCCAACGATTTCGTTTGATGCTATTCGAATTAAAACCACACCTTACATATCGTGCAAACGTGCATATTTTAAAAATATTTGGAATTATACAGAGTGCGTCAAAAAAAGTGACAGGAAAAAATTATATTTTTGTGCTTATTTAATTTCCTCTTTGAATTCGTCGTGCTTTATGAATCGTTTTTTTGTCATATAGAATATGGGTAGAAATATTTTGAGGTATTTGGATTTAACGATGAAAATTTTGATGGCCCTGTAAGCAGGCATAATTAGAAATAATGGGGGGGGAAAGAGAGATTCATCTTACTTCATCTGCACTAGGCCATACCCCTGCTTTCTGATTGGTCCATAGCCACCAATCAATCTCAATCAAACCAAATTAAGTCATATTTTTAATCACAGCCCATTTTAATCACAAGGTAATATAGAAATGAATTCAAGATATTGATCTGAATCGACTTCCATCAAAGCACCTTCATTATTTCCAATAATAAAAAGATAAAGGGGTTTTTAATAATTTATTATAAGTAACACTGTTTGTAAGATTACATAAAAACACATATCATGTATTAGCAGCAGCAGCATCATCATCATCCTCCTCATCTGTTAGATCTTCAGCTACCTCTTCTTTTCTTGGCCTCACTCCCGAACTCATTTCTTTATATTTACCCATAAGTGCTCAAAACCTTGAACATCTTCTATTGAGGGTTTATAATACGGTGAATATATTTATTTTGTTGTTGTTGACGGAATCACAACAAAGAAAGATGTGTTTTATTCTACCCAATTTTCGTCATTACAAAACCGTAATTACATAACACTGTAGATGTACGGTTTAGGGTGAGTGTGTTGATCGAGTGAAAGTTGCAACAGGTTTAGACCAAGATGAGTTAGTACATTATGAATGGTTGATTCAATAATAATAAACCGCTTGAATTTTCATTTCAACATGAATGTCAACCTGCTGGACACTGTAATTGGACAGACAAAAATATCCATATACAGCAACGTGTTTCTAATAACACGTCTAATTAACGTGTGACACTGTTGTCGAATTTTGCACACAGTGATAAAAATACGTTTTACCGTTTAACAGTTAGTGCACGAGCATTGACCTAACCTAATATATATATATATATATATATATATATATATATATATATATATACCTAACCTAAAATTGTTCTTATATTGACTACAGGTATAGGACTCCGGAACTTATCCTCGTCCCCTTGTTGGGCTCCCTTGTTTGTTATGGTGGTATAACTTGAATGAAATTGATCTACATGATTGATTTCATTGAGTTTGATTTGAATGAGATTGATTTGATTGAATTAATTGATTAAGTGTTTGCGTGTGTGTGGGGGGAAGAGTGTGTGGGTGTTTGTATTTGGGTATGTGTGTGTGTGCGTATGTGTGTGTCTGTGTTTGTCTGTTTGTTTCTTTCTGTGTGTTTGTATTTGTATATACAGGGTGGGTGTCTACTGCGTGGACGGAGGATTGCTCCTTAACTATTAGACATATCAAAACCAATTTTGGACCTGCATTATAAAAATATTTAGGTATATACAGGATGATTGACAAAAATATGCTAACCCAAACCTGTGTTTTTTTAACGGAACACCCTGTATATTTTGCATTTTTGGATTTACTGTTACATTTAGAATAAAAGTATAGAAATCTGTATCTGTATCACTAACCGTTCTGCAGATATCGTCATTTCAGTACCAGGATGCAAGCGTCGTCACCACGATTTTGTAAATCTGTTTATACCGCCGACTATTAATAATAGTCTACTAAAAAGCAAACTGGGAAAGGTTTCGAAAACATGTAAAACTATACAGAATGATTAACTTATGCGAAATGTAATTTTTCTCAATTTTTCAAATACAACACGCTGTATATTTTTTCACATTTCATTTTATTTCATTTCACACCTAGACCTAAATAGAAATACAGTTCGCAGCTTTATTTAAAAAAACAAATTGTATGCTTATCATATCGAGCAACATCACGCTTTAAGTGAAATAGGTTTTCAAAATCTGAGTAAATCAAGAACTCACTTTTGTTAATAACATTCTATTTACAGATGAGGCAACTTTTCACAATAATGGCAATATTAATACACATAACTCATCACTATTCAGATACTAATCCACACATCTTAAGAGTTGTTGATCACCAGCATCGATGGTCAGTTAATGTGTGGGGTGGTATAATCAATTTTAATGTGGTTGGTCCTTTTTTATTTGATAGGAGTCTTCTTGCTGAAAAAAGATATTTACAGTTTTTGGAAAATGATTTACCCGAGTTTTGGAAAATATCGAGGTAGATAATATTCGTACGATGTGGTTTCAACTGGATGACGCCCCTCCACACTATGCAATCAACGTTAGGAAATATCTCGATAGAAATTATTTGATGAGGTGGATAGGACGAGGTGGTGTGCAAAACTGACCAGCTAGATCACCGGATCTTACGCCCCTTGATTTCTTCCTCTCGGGCTACGTTGAAGAAAAAGTTTACCAACACCCTCCCACCACAAGCGAAGATATGAAAAATAGGATTAGAGCTGCGTTTCAATCCAATTCGTCTCTAATGTTGTTGCGAGTGAATCTTTCGTTTACCGAGAGGTCAGCATTTTGCACATTTAATTTGAATTTTATTCGTTTATGTTTACTTGTTCAACTTATTTTTAGGTGTAGAAAATTATTTTATTGTTTAGTTATTCATTCCTATCAGTTAAAGAATTTATTTGCCCTTCGTATTTTCTTATTTGCTCTGGATTTTATTTTATTTTCAAATAAAGCGTCAATATCTCAAGAAGGTTTCGTCTTATGGCTATGAAACCTATTATCAATTAGTATCTACTTTTCACGGGGAATCGAAATGTGAGAAAATACACAGCGTGTTCCAAAGTTAACTCTATTTTGGTACTGAAGTGACGATATCTGCAGAACGGTTAGTGATACAAATACAAATTTCTATACTTTTATTCTAAATGTAACAGTGAATCCAAAAATGTAGACATATACAGGGTGTTCTATTAAAAAAAATACAGGTTTGAGTTGGTATATTTTTGTCAATTACCCTGTATATACCTAAATATTTTTAGAGTGTAGTTCCAATGCCACACCAAAATTGGTTTTGCTATCTCTAATAGTTAAGGAGAAATCCTCCATCCACATAGTAGACACCCACTATATATATATATATATATATATATATATATATATATATATATATATATAATATATATATATATATATATATA
>JARFJB010002220.1:5082500-5097500 GCA_036346205.1 Vesta saturnalis
TAATGCTTACTACTGTATTGCTACTGTTTTGCTACTTGATAAAGAATGGAATGTTGGTGGAAAAGGAGTAATTTTGGTCAGAAGATGTGAGGGTATAAGTGTAGAATGTTTTAGAAAATATGTAGAGAACGATTGGGTATGTTTAAGTGTTAATTTCAGAAGGTTTTCGTAATGTTGTGCAATTGTTTTGAGAATATATGTATGTATATGGGATTTGAGACCTTAGACGGTACTTATTTTTGCAAATGTTGCGGAAGGAGATCGAGCGCAGGTTGGAGATAAATGTTGAAAGTTGCGTAATGGTCCAGAGTGGCTACTGAATGAATGTAATGACGAACAATGATTTCTTCATGAAGTAATTGAAAAATTTGTAAGTAAAAACAAATATGGCGATGTATTGTAGTTATGAGCGTGGTTGTATAGAGGGTAGCATCAGTTGGAACTATGAAATTTTGAATGAATACTATTGGAGAATATAGCGCGGAAGGAAGACATGTTTAAAGATGGATGGCTGAAGTTATAAATAGGAAAGTCAGGGATTGACGGGAGCTTTTTGGTTTTTGGCTGTTGCTTGTGGTAAATGTTGGGGAGACGCGCGCGCGAGGTGTAGTGTAACTTAGAATGGGTTAAGTTGGAGTTATATTTGTGAATAATATTGAAGGCAGTCATTGTTTAAACAACTGCGTTAACCCGAAAGGGATGAATCGTATAAGACATTCATAAATAAAACAATAATTAAATTGAGATTGAAGATAAAATTAGTTTGTTTATTTTCAAGAAAGTAAAAAGTGCGTAAGCAGATTTATAAAAAGTTAACAGTTATTACGTTAGTGTTAAGTGAGGCGCGTGTTCTTGAACCGATATTGAGTTAAAATTATTTATGGGACCACCTTTAAGTAAACGAAAATTCGTAATAAATTAAGCCAATGTTAAGTAAATTTTATTGACATTAAAAGTTTATTTGTGTAAGGAAGGACTAAATTTCCTAAAGGTTGCTAGAAATTTTAAGAGGCAACCAAACGTGTACAGATTATTACGTGTTATTGGACTACTTGTGAGTACAGAAAGGAATAAGTGTTTGTGAAATTGTGAAGCACTGGTTATGTGCTTCATGCAATTTAAGGATTACAAATGGACTACAAATAATTGATTTACGGAAGAAAGAAGAAAGAAAAGCGTAGGATTAAATGGACAATTTTAAGTAAGAATATATTTAAGTACTTTGAAAATTTAGTAAAGCACGATTATCTCTTTGTTTAGTTCATTTGTGTAATGTTGAGTAAATATTAATTAGTTTGAAGCGAAAAGATAATCGTTCTCGAGTTATGTGTTTTGATTGGTTGTTTTAGTATTAAGAATTTTGCAGAAATTGGTAGTGACGTGTGGTTTTGATTTTCAACCACGCTGTAGTGTATATGTAAATATATTTGTGTTTGTTTTTGTCATTTATTTATTATTTTATGCAGGACAATATATATTTATCGTTATTTTTATTTTGTTGTTTATTAGCCAGGTATGAGATATATTTGTGACGATTACTTAATTGGTGACCTAGTAGTTTTGACAAGTTAAATGTAGACTTTGCATATTTTGGATTTTAAGATTAATGAACAACCTGAAAGTTATATTTGCCAGGTTGATTGCAAAATTTTCATGTTAGTTTCATTAGCGCAATGCACTAGTGACGGATCAGCTGTTAATTAAAATTTCATTAAGTATAATAAAAGTTGGAGTTTTGAAACCTTAAATATTTACGAATGTCAATACGATTCAGAAGTGTTATAAAAAGTAAATTAAATTTAAAAGATATCGTTCATGTTAGGAATTTTAAAAATTAATTACCGATCATTGATGAAGAATATTTTATTCATTAATAAGTAGAAAATATAACTGTTGGTTACGTGAATGAATTTGAGTAATAAATTTTATTTTGGAAGTTTTGGTATACGAGGTGTATTCAAAAAGTTTCTAATAACCTGGGTAGTACTAAATATATTTGAGTTTGAGTTGAATTGTTTTGGACGAGTGTTTGTTTTAGAACCCTCGTGTAAGAGTCTACTGAGTAAGCACAATCCTACTTTCCACAATCAAGTAGGGTTAATTAACATCCAGCTTAAGACAATTATTTTAGCGAAGTTTCGATTGTGGTGGCGCCTAGAGACATATTTTCCCGGACTGAGCTGTTTGAATAGGTGTAAGGTGTTTGAGCATATTAATCATTCATTTTACTTATTATTTCGACCACGCCCATCTCCCTGTTATGCTGGTTGGCAACCCGCTTACATTAGTAAGCATACTACGACGCCTAGTGCGGTATTGGACGTGTAACATGTGTGTGTGTTGTGTGTGTGTGTGTGTGTGTGTGTCGTGTGCGTGTGCGTTGTGCGTTGCTTGTTTGTGTGTGTGTGTGTGTGTGTGTGTGTGTGTTTTGCTGTGTGTGTGTGTGTGTGTATTGTATTTTGTGTGTGTTTTGCGTGTGTGCGTGTATGTGCGTGTGTGTGCGTGCATGTGCGTGTGTGTGCATGTATGTACGTGCAGGCTTTGGTGTTTGTGAATTCTGAGGCAGCTGCAAATTTCGAATACAAAATATACTGGAAGATAGAACGTGAAGCAGAGAATAATTCTGTTCGGTTTAATTTTTTGACGCTTAATTTGCAAAAAATTCTTAAGGTGGGACTTAAGTGCTGTTCAAATTTTGGCAACATCTGATAATTGGTAACCTGATTAGTTTTACCAGAAAGTATGTAGACATGTTTTTTAGATGCAATTTAACTTTACATTATTTTTCTTTATAGTTTCTTAATTCGAATCAAAGAGGCGATAAAAATTAAGTAAGATTGAAAGAGATCAAACTGCATTAGCCATAATTTTATAGAAGCGGGAGGCTTCAGAATTTTTTAAGTTAGCATCTGTGTATTAACCTCTATACAGTTTTAACGTCCATGTGACATTAATTATTGTTGTTGTTTTACAATGTTGCCTTTTTCATTATGTACGTATTACAAAAGAAGTTACATAATTCTCCTAAAAAGAATTTCTTTTAATTCCCACCACATATTTCTATGCAACATCTTTTGAAATACGTTCATAACAAAATAGGCAACATTGTGAAAACAACAACAATAATCTATATCACATGGACACGTCAGGTGGAGGTTAACAGGCATTTACATGCTAACTTGAAAAAAATCCAAACCCTTCTGCTTCTATAGAAATATCAATAATACAGTTTAAGATTTAAGCATTAAGCTTTATTAAACTACGTCGCTTTGTTTTTAAGAAAAAAATGAAAAGTTTTGCAAAATCAAATTACCTTTAAGCAAGATGTTCGCACATTTTCCGATAAAGTTGACCACCTTAGAAATTTTTTTCCTCCAAAATTGCAAAGAATAGAATTATTCGGTATGTTTATGATCTATATGTTGTTATTTTTGTATCTTTGAAATATGCAGCCGTTTTGAGGTATTTGATTATAATGAAAACTGCGCCTAATAAACCCCCTCACATCGTATACGAATGAAATGAAGCTTAAATCCAAAATTTCAAGCACGTACGTTTTATGATTTTGGAGTTATCGTAGACACTAAGATACAAACCCATACATCCTAACGCGCGCGCGCACTAACGCACGAACCCACGCCACATAGAGTATGCACCTACACATACGTACACCCGTACTACGCGCCATTCACGCACACACGCATGCACGGACACATACATACAGCCACACACACGCACGCGTACACACTCACATGGATGCACGCACATGCATACACACGTAGACATGCCTACAAGCAAACACGCACACTTGCACACACACGCGCGCAAACACACAGACACGCATATACTTACACACGCACATACGCACACACACATACACACACGCGCATGGCATGTTTCTATACCTTCATATGTATACAGTGCGTCCCAGAAGTTATGTCTAAAATCATTTAAAGTTCAAGGGTCTGGTGTTTGGAGAAACACTCGGACACATTTTTGACTGCGGTTTTTTTAATGGTAAAATTTTGTATATAAGGTGGCCACAAAGTAAGTTACGGCCACCAACTTCATTTTGTCAAATGGTAACACCTGTTTTTTATTGCATCTTCTGAATCTGCTTTGAATTCTGAATAAATCTCATGTACCATGTACCATAACTAATGTCAACAGATCTCGAGAAATTTACAATTGAACGTATCAACAACCGACCGTATCAAGACAGGCGGCCTTTGTTTTCTGTCAAAAGGAACAATTTATTCAAAACACACAACAACAAATCAAATCAAATGTTCAAAATGTGCAGCATTTGCAGCTTGACAATAGCCAAGGCGATGAATAAACTCTCTTTGCACGTTTTCCACCATTTCTGGGGTTATGGCACGCAATTCTCTTCTGGTTTTCTCTTTCAATATCACCAGATTATTTGGCCTGTCAACACATACTTTTGATTTAAGATAAGCCCACACAAAAAAATGCAACGGGTTTAGGTTGTCTAACCTAGCAGGCCATTCGATAGGTCCTCTCTTTCCTACCCACCTATTAGGAAATGTTTCATCCAATAATACACCATTCCATCAATCAAGTTGGTGGTTGTAACTAGTTTTTGGGCGACCCTATGTACAAAATTTTACTACTAAAAAATTAGGCCGTTGAACTTTAAATGAATTTAGACATAACTAAGGTATTAAGGTAAAAGTATGAATGGAAGCTGGTTTTGATTACAGAATTCGAAAAATGTTTGAGCTAGAGTATAAAAGCTTGTATTTCTGATTAGTTTAATCCAGGAACAACGAAAATTCCAGTGAAGGTGTTAAAGTATTTTTAGAAATCCCCAAAATGATTCTCATTTTGATAA
Organism: Vesta saturnalis; assembly: GCA_036346205.1. NCBI lineage: Eukaryota > Metazoa > Arthropoda > Insecta > Coleoptera > Lampyridae > Vesta > Vesta saturnalis. The sequence goes on from JARFJB010002220.1 coordinate 5,087,356, forward strand.
AATTAAGTGCACCATCTATATATCTAGTATGAACATACAAATCCATTTATACTAGGTGATACCATGTATACAGCATAAAATAGATATGCTTTTATATCTCTGGAACAATGCAAGAATGAAATAGATCCAAACTACCTGTCAATGCGTATTTTTAAAATCTTTTGTATTCGACATTTGAATATTGTGAATATCTAATATAATAACAAAATGCCACACAAAAGCATCGAATCGTGAAGAACGTGAGTTCCATGGAATTTTTATAATATGATTACAAGTTTTACAGAACTGTTTGCAGATTTAATCATGCGAAATATTTTATGTAAAATCGTGATACAATCTTATATTGTCAACGCAGACAAAGAACGTTTCGTTTTAACATGTATAAACGTTATTCAAACGCATAAAACTAAATAGAAATGGATTGTAACTGGAATGAGAAATGATAGAAAAATTGACTTGTAAGTAAAAGTGGAATTACATGTCATATTGAGAAAGAAGTGGTGGTTTCTAAAAGGTAACGAAACTATATATTGATGTAGCTCTATAGCTTTTGAAACGTATGAAGAATACTGATGCATTGCTTTCACACCCTCTCAAACTGTGAAGCATCTTATTGATTTGCAGAGTGCTTTTTGTTTAAATATTACATCTATAGACGGAATTTAATCCCGATGGTATTCAGAAAAGTCGGAAGTGGAAATGCGATATTCATATGCGGTTTAGCTTCTTTATATATGCGACAGATAAAGTGGTTATTATTTATAATCAAAGCAATTTATTCATTCCTGATTCAATTACTATTTAATTTTCATGGAATAAAATACGATTTTTTACTTTTACTGATGCCTTAGTATATATTTTACTAAAACAAATATTCTTTAATATTTCAAAGTTCTGCAATATGAAAATAAAGAACGGTATGCATGACAAAAAACAGAAATAAAATACCTTCTAAGTTCAAAAGATTAGAAATGGCGAATTTTATTTTTTCAGTAAGAGCTTTGTTAGAAAATATTTTTATATACAATTTTTTGCTATTTCTATATAAGATAACAATAAAAAAGATCTTTCTTTTCTTAAATTTTTAACTTTTAAGCATTTTTAGATAACATTTGTGAAAGTTACAATGAAAAACCATTTACAGTAATGTTGCTGCTTTTATTTCTATATATCTCTATATAAATGTTGTTAAAAAAGAATACTAGCACATGTGGAATAGTTTTAGTATAAATAATAAAACTAATTCTCATAAACTCCAATTTTCGTAATAGAACGTTTACATTGTAGTTTGGCCGTTTTGGACGTGTTCCAATATATTGATTTAAGTGAAAACTGAACATTTTAACGTGTCTTTTACAACTAAGAATTTTCCTGACAATATTTTTTATTGTTTATTATACCCACATAGGTATGTATGGTAACTCCGGAACCCAAACAATTTATTGAACGATATGTAAATACCTAACCTCACTTTTGAATTTCCAGAAAAAAAAGTTTTGTTCGGTAGCAAGCAACAATAAAATCTTAATTTAATATTCCCCATTTTTATAATAAATGTTCAAAACGGCGTCCGGTGTTTCAGTTATGAAACTTCCAGTGTCCTTGTGATGTATTTTGAAGTATTACGCCTATTACGTATTATTTCGTACCATACAAATTTTGGATCGTGTAAACGAGTATGTGTACACGAAACGTGTTATTTATGACATTTGATTATAAAACAGATATATTCCACCGTTGAAAAAATTCATTTTGGACGAGAAAAGAATGAAAACGCCAAAATGTTGCATACGGCTATGGTTGCTACTGAATTAGCTATTGTATGACAGAGCGAGGATTTTAAATGGTTAACACCTAGTGTGTTGCAGCCACGGTGCACCTTCCAGCCACTCCAATCATAGCCATCTTCTATTACAATCCACCTCGGAGAAACACCAACGGGGACATATTATCCAACAATATTCTCCGCCTGTCCCTCTGGCGAGTGGTAAACACAATGCCCACATTCTTCAACTACCAGGGAACCTTCATACTCGACCATATCATATGCTCCGAACCACTTATACAATATTTTAGCAACCAATGCCACCTAGTAACCACTATAACATCTGATCATCTCCCACTCCTTATCAATACTACATTAGGGCCAGCTCCTCCACCTACACCAACGACGATCACAAGACGAGACTTCAAAAACGCAAACTGGGACCTATTTAACGAACAAATCACCAACAACCTACCCAACGCCAACTTAGACACGCCACAGAACATAGACGAAGCGATACAAGAACTTATATACCTAATAACCGACGCAACAAACACGGCTATCCCAACAAAAACCATCAACATTAACAAAAACCCACTCCCCCCACATATACTAACCATGATCAAACAAAAAAGACGAATATACAGACCATTCTTAAGATGCAGAGATCCAGCCCTCAAAACAGAATATTACAGAATCAAAGCCCACATCCGACTAGAAACAAACCGCATCACACAAGAGAACTGGATCCAGATAACCTCTAACCTAGACTACCGAGACGGCCCAAACTTCTGGCACAAGTTCAAAGTCCTAACCAAACTAAAACGACACCACAATCCCACATACTAGACCCTCAAGGTAACATCGTCACCACCGACCAGGAGAAGACCGACCTATTCAGACTACATCTCCAGGACACATTTTCTACCCCGGACGACCCGTTATACAACAACGTACTAACAGCTCAACTCGAACAAAACCTTGAGAGACTACGGCAGCGGAACAATGCCCCACATATAATAACACAAGAAGATCCATTCTTAAATCCGTTATCCCCAGACACTGTACTCGCATACTCCGCAAAGGCAGGAACTCGGCCCCTAGACAAGACGGCCTGAACCGACTCATATTACCAAACCTTCCACAAAACGCCATTACACAACTCACCCAAATATTCAACAAATGCCTATCTCTTTCATATTTTCCAACCGAATGGAAATCCGCCCACACAGTCATGATGGTCAAACCACACTCGGACCCCGCTCAACCCTCTTCATGCAGACCCATTTCCTTACTCAGCTGCATGGGCAAATGCCTAGAAATAATCATGTCCAGAAGGCTAAGAGACTACCTCGAAGTCAAACAACTCCATCCCAGACAGCCAATTCGGCCTCAGAGCCAACCCACTTGTCAAACTCTACACTGGAGCCTCCAGATCGCTTAACCAAAAATCTTGCTGCCTGGCAGTTTTCCTAAACATCAAACAGACATTTGATAAAGTCTGGCACGCTGGACTAATCCACAAAACCCAAGCACTTAATATTCCAATACATTTCACCCAACTCCTTCTTTCATACCTGTCTGACAGGTCTGTGAAGGTCAGGATAGGCACAATCACATCCCATCCGTTCACACCAACAGCGGGCGTACCTCAAGGTTCAGCCCTAGCCCCACTACCCTACATAATTTACGCACACGGCATCCCGGAACCCACAAACCAAGACATTACAACAATCCAATTCGCAGATGACACTGCGATATGGGCGACCAGCCGGAAAAGTCAGACTGCGAAAAGACTAATGTCCCAACAAATACAACGATTCTCAAACTGGGCCAACCAGTGAAGAATCGCCATCAACCCCAACAAAACTCAAACCATACTATTCCGACATCCTAACCTCACAAGACAATCTCGACAATCCACAAATAACATTAACCTTAAAATAAGAGACGTACCGCTACAAACCCAAGACACAATAGTATACCTGGACTTACTTTCTCAAAAACGCTGAACTGGGACCAAGACCTCAAAAAGACACTTAACAAAGTACGCAACCGCGCAAACATGTTAAAAGCACTACGAGGACATGACGGAGGCTGCCACCCCAAAACCTTACAACATACATACAAGACATACATAAGACCACTGATTAACTACCGTGCGCCATTATACGCGTCCCTCAAAACCAATAACCTCAACTCCATCGCCGCCTGCGAACAAAACATTCTACAGAACATCCACAGACTGGAATACAGACTTCTCAACGACTTGACAATGCAAACAGCGCAGAGTCGATGGCAACACAAACGCTACTAAAAACATACTGAAAACCTACTACACCAGCAACAGAGGACTATACAACCCTAGAAAACCTAAAAGAAAACTTAAACACTTACCTGCACTACTGACACAACTACTAGACGACCTACCAGAAGACTTTGACAGAATACTTGACGAAACCCCTTACCTACTCCGATAAACCACATTCCCCCCTTGCTATAATGATGACGACCACCGCCCACGGAAGTGGCCAACGCTCAAACTCGCAACACACGACACCCTATACACGCCAAACACAACAACACACTACTCCATCATACATACCACTAAATTAATTAAGTAAATTAAAAATAAATTAATTTTTTTTTCACACATAAAACATATAAAAGTAAAACAATTCCAACACAAAAACACCCAAAACCAAGAAGATCCAGGGCTGAAAAGGGAGAAAACCCCTAAACTGCCTGCAGTAAGAAGAACTAAGTAAGTAAATAAGTAAGCAAGTAGTCATAGTAATAAGCTAATAAACGATCTAAAAAAAATGGTTAAGCGTTGTTCTGGCGGATGTTTTCAGAAAAGCAACTGTTGTACGACTTTTAGTACGTTAAATTTATATGTATGTAAATGAAAAATTTGATAAAATGAGTGAAGGTGGTTGATTTCGAAATTTCAAAAATGCTACGTACATGTGCCTTTCGATACAACATTAAACAGCGTTCAATTAAAAGTTCAGTGGTCATTATAAGGATATCGAGTTTGATGTTAGTAATAGTCCAAGGATTATAAAGAATTGGCAATATAAAAGTTGGATTTGTACATGAAAGACCTTTTTGAGTGTAGAGGGTGACTTGTCGCGTTTTGCGCAAAGCATGTTTCCTAGAGAGAGTTTGGAAGGGGTGTTTTAAATTTACCATGTTGAAAACGTCATTACATTCATGACATGTCTCGAGGTATGAAAGAAAAGTCAAGGGTGGTGACGAAGAACTTGATGATGAGACGCGAATTATATGTGTGAAGCTTAAGCAAAAATTACATTTTGGTCGATAAGGGTGATGTTACCCACACGTAACTGACAACGAAAAGTTTTAAAGTAACGACTTTCCACGCACATAAACCCAGGTTTTGAATCTACAAATATTTATGTGCAGTTCAACTATTTAAGTAGGGATGAAATTGTTTTTTCACTTGGCCTAAAACATTTCAATTTTTAATAATAATATTGTATCTTTGACAGTTTGTAACACCCTAAATGAGTGCGCAATAATTGTTTTATAGATTTCCCTGGTTTACTGGCTCAGTGGAGGTTTTGTTGGCAATTTTCAATACTCAAGCGTGTGTTGGGTTGCCTATCGTTAAAGTAAATTAACACAAAATGTATATTGTAATAAGGTAATTTGAAAAAAAGGAAATTAAAATATAATACTTTCTTAGATAATATGAAAACAAAAGAAATTCATTCAATTCATTTAATTGACCGAATCGGGCGTCGGATTGGCTCGTTCTTAATCGTGGGCTATAACAAATTTTATTGTACGTACTTCTGCAATTTTTCGCGGTTTGTTTTTGCAAGCATTAATTATTAAAAGTTAATAAGGTGGTTTGTTTACGTGGTTGATATATGGGTATATAAACGGACAGTGTTTTTCTTGTGTATGTGGGAACTATAAATTGATTTTTCAGGTAAGAATGAGTCTTTCACTAATCTTGAAATAATTAATTAGCGAGTAATTAACAAGTCAATATATAGGGACGAAATCTTTGTGCAGTGGAGGAGATTAAATTAACGGAAGATAATTGTACACGGTTGAATGGAATGTTGATATATTTCAACAGATTGAGATTGGCCTTGGCCTACACCAACATTTGCAATGTGATATAATCAGCTGATTGCTTGCTTTATGAAATGTGTGCCTTTGTGAATGTGGATTAATGTTAATGAATATTATTAAATTAAATTGAACGTTGAACGTGATATGAATGTGATTACATCAAATGCATCTATGGAATACAAGGTGTGTTTTAATTATAATGGAGTAAGATAATTACACTGGAAATTAAATGGAAGTATTATGATAAGTTTTGTTATGAACGAATAAGTTCAAAGGTAAATATGCAATTAAAAATTATTATTAATTTTATTAAATACATAAATAAAAAGTTTACCTCGAGTAGGATTTGAACCTACGACCTGTACTTTGCTAGAGTACCGCGCCAACCAACTGCGCCATCAAGGTTCAAGCCCCAATCGATGCAAATTTTGTCTTTATGTATGTAGAACTGATGTAAATTCTAAATATAATGAGATTACAATCAAATTACTTATATTAATGGAATGTGAGCCTGCAATATCGCAAGGATTCACACATACCAAAGCAACTTGACTAATATTAAATTATGATAAGTTTTTGTTATGAACGAATAAGTTCAAAGGTAAATATGTAATTAAAAATTATTATTAATTTTATTAAATACATAAATAAAAAGTTTACCTCGAGTAGGATTTGAACCTACGACCTGTACTTTTTTTTTTTTTTTATGATTGTGAACCTGAACAGGCTAAATAAGGCATATAGTGCTAAAGCACTCAGGAACACTTAGGAGGATGGATAGAGGGATAATGAATTGCCAATAGATGCTTATGAACAGCTACCTTAAATTTTCTCATATCATAAGTGAGAGGAAAACAGGAACTAGGGAGATCATTCCAGAGTTTAGAAGCCGCTAGAGTACCGCGCTAATTAAATGGAAGTAGTTTAATTTAAAGTTTTAAATAATGCGAAATGAAAGTGGAGTGTACTAAATTATGTTTAATAATTGATACTGTGGTTAGATGAAATAAAATTTAGTAAATTTTATTCTGGTGAAGTTATTTTGAAATTATAGGGCAGTGTGGTGGAATGCCTTCGGTTACGGCACTAGGTAGCAGTAGTTTGGAAAGAGATTCAAGTGGGGGTGTAAAAGAGGACTTATAAAGGGGTAAGTGGTATATTTACAAGATACTGGTGACGGTATAAGCTTTATATTGGTGAACCAGGATCAGGTATTTAATTAATGATTTCTATACACTCTTCGAGGTGTTACCTCCGGATGATCGGTAGATATTGATAAGGATTACTAGATTAGATAAGGGAACTGGAACTTGGTTATCGGGAAATCAGAAACTATATTAGGAATTGAATTAATGATAGGCAGGTTATACTAAGCAGGCAGGTAATTTGATTTTCACTAGTCAGGATTTCTAAATCAAGTGAAAATAAATTCGAATTGAAATAGAATAGGATGAGTGAAGGTGAGCCTATTTATTTATAGAGGGATTTACTAGGAGAGGGAAAAGGAGTGGGAAACTGATAGGATTTATAAACAATACTACATTCAGTTTCTGGAAACAAATAGGAAATAAGTTTTGACAGGAATTTCTGTAATAGGACTGGATAATTAATTTGCGATGTTTCTAAAATTGCTAGATAGATATTTCAACGAACTAAACAAATTATAAGTAAAAAAGTTGGTTTTGCTAGTATTTGTTCAAAGTATGGTAATTCTTGAAACATGGAACCGCTCAGAGGGCTACATCACATTCTTCGCAACAAAAGGTAGTATCCTTGCGTTTTCGTGGCCCTAAACTTGTATTGGCGCACACGTAACATCTGCGCTGTGATCTACCTTTCTTAGCTGTTTGTGGAATTAGTGCTGGAAAATGTCTTTGAACCAGTCTGAAAGGGTTGTTCGCAGCCTTTCTCGCCCGTGATATTGTCCACGTTTTACATTGATATCTTTTTCCCAGTGGAAATTTGATAAAGAACAAAAGCATTGTATAAAGTCAGGTCCAACAAATGGAAAAATAGCTTTTTATACCACTCGATCGTTTTTCTGATTGTTTGAACAAAGCTCACTTGCATATCGGACTCTTATCTACAGCGCCCATGTTATGGTTGTAATGAACGATGCACTCTGGTTTTTGGATTGTTAATCCAGTCTCCCGATTTGTTTTTCCAATGTTTATCATTGAACCCGTCGACACTGTTGTGATCATGTGTACGTCACGGCGATCGTGCCACTTTATAGCAAGCTGCATGTCGGTAGAAAATGCATCAATCTAATTTTTCCCCATTCTATTTTTGAATTTTGGTAAATTCTTCCTGTTAGTGCGAACGGTTCCACAAGTTCCAGTTTTGTTCTCGTGAAGACATTGAACTAGAAGGGGGCTTGCGTACCAATTGTCTATATAAATAATATGTCCTTTATCAATAAAATCGTGCATCATGGTTTGGACAACAGCACCCGACACTCCAAGAGTTTCAATTATATTTGTGGTGGCACCTGTATACATAATTATCTTCAAAATGTAACCAGTTTCTGAATGAAATGGTTGGAATGTTGCATTGAATTTTTCAATCAATGAATCAAATATTGGTCTAATTTTTCCTAATGAATCTGCGCCGTCTAGAGTGGCATTATTCACAAAATGTAAACCACGCAAAATTGTTTTAAATCGATCCCTGGCAAAAACTGTTACAAAAAAGGGGATTGCAATGCTTGTCTTTCTTGACCAATAATCTCTAATCGTTTTTTTCCACCAATCCAAAAAGAATTTTTATTGCAATAAAGCAGTACATCTCCGAATTATCAACTTCTTTATACGTCGAAAACATTTTTAGGGGCTGACTACTATTTACATTCTGACTTACATATTTATTCGTTTCAGTCACAATTTGTGAAATTAGAGCTTCATCAAAAATTGCAGAAAATAATCTGCTTCGCAGGCATTTTCAGCTACTTTGGCATTTGGCTGAATGCCGCAATTGATTTCATCGAAGGGGTAATCACAGGGAGTGAAATTGGAACTGTGTACCCATTGGAAATGATCGTCGCCGACGCAGTCTTCATTGTCAACAATTTCTTCGATATCCGGTAAAGCATTATCAACTACAACATGCGTTGATGGAAACTTAGGCGTACTACAAAAAATATTTCTTACCTTCGTCGATGTCCACCGCAATATCACTCCCTTCATGTTCACTTTCTAAATATTCCGAACCACTATCAATATAGTCTGATAATTCATCATAACTGTCATCGTCATCAATTTGATTCGCCAATTCCTCCAGTTCTTTTGGTGTTAGTTTACGTTTTCTATCCATTTTCAATCAAAATCACATAAATCACATGTACCACGTAAAACACGAAACAAAAACGTTTTGTTCATTACGCAACTTTTACACATGAGCGCAGGCGCAACTTAACGTACAGATACGGCAACCGACACTCAGTCATGACGCATTAGATGTATAACGTACCATTACGTCAAAAAACAATCAGCGGTAGTTAAATCGAAAACGTATAGGTACGTTATGAGGCTATCAAAAAGCACATTTTCTAAATATAGCGTACGTCGTTCGGTTAGGCCATATACTTCAAATAAAATAAGTACGTCACTCGGCCAGTGGTGACGTTTTCAGAAAACGTATATTACGTCACCCGTCGTGTACAGGTTAAATACAAGCGACCGCTGATGTAAAAGAAACTTAAGTGCAACATAAAATTAATACAGGTTTGCCATATTGTGCAAAATAAGGAAAATGGTAAGTCAAAAATTATAATTCTTTACTATAAAGCATTATTAATAGAAAAAATGTTTATGGAAAATTACTTGTAAGCAGCAAAGTGCATTTCAATTTAGTTCGTGAAGAACTGTTATAAGTAAGGACTTGTAGACGGCTTAATTCAGATATCGTCTGGTGTTATCAACATTGCCGAGAGAGGGCAAGATGCTTAAGCAATCTAGCTCCCTTAATGGAATCATGTGCGCTATTGGTACACTAGTGCAGTTGCCCCTTTCGACCACTTTCACTAATTAGCTGATTTTTAGACAATTGATAAGTGTTAGTGCCAAAAACATTTTGCATAAGCTAGTTTGGTAAAAACTACCACTAGAGTAAAAAAAGTTTTATGTGACTGTTGTCAGGACATAAAATAAGGAAAAAGGTCTATTGGTGGGTTAAAGTGTTCAATGTTTCATTCTGTGTACTTAATGCACATAATTAAGTGATTTAAAGGTTTACAGTTGTATTTTTTGATATTACGCATAGTAATTGTAAA